>OZ026505.1:4314396-4454396 GCA_964019985.1 Aurelia sp. 4 Dawson et al 2005
TCAATACTGCATCCAGGATGGAAACCAATTCAATCGTAAGTAACATCATTTTGAATAAACTTACTGCAAGTACTAAACCCATCCTGAAAATCACATGTCTCTAGACTTATGACGACGAGTCTCTCGTTTCGCTGTGCTCTTTGACTTGATAATGGCGCTTCATTCAACAGAGACTCATAATATTACTCTTGAAAACCTGGCCTTATTTAGGCCCAAACCTTGCAATTCCTTAAGTACCAATTAGATTGAGAGATTTGGCAAAGAACAATGCTGTTGAATTTTCAGTTCGATTGATGCAGTTGACTAGACTTTGAACGAAGTTTGCTGCTGCAGGTAGTACCTTTCAAACGAGAAGAGATTGAATCTCTAGGCCCTTTTCACCGTGAGTCTATGAAGCTTTGTTCTTGAGCTGTCAATGGTCAAAGTTCTGAGTAGTTGGTGAGATTTTGAATCTTTAGATCCTTATTTCTGTTGTAAACAGTCATAGCCCAGGTGATGCGAACATCTCTGTTTCCTGCAATTGCCAATGGCTGATGGTCATACCACTTGTCGGTACGTGCTATTCCGTACTACCTGCAAATCTCTCAGTGCACCCGCAGAGCCACGTTTGGCATTTCCTGCACTCTCTTTGGGTCAGCTTCTTGCATCCACTGATAACATGTCTTAAAGTTTCAGTAGAGTCTCCACGCAATCGTCACAAAGGTCTCTCTGAAGTCCTATCTTTGTTGTGCTTGATTGAGTTTGTTCTTAAAGCTGCTACATCTCCTGTTTGTCGCACAAACTCTCCATGCAAGTCTTCTTCCAGTTCCTGATTTTCTCCTCTCGCCTGCTCTCCCAGGAGTGATATTCGCGAGGTATCCTTGCGTCCTCGTTTTAGGCCTCTTTGAAGGTTTCTTGAAGGGGCTTTCTCAAGAAGATCGCTCATGATCTCAGAACGGAATGTTTGATTTCAATCAGTTAAATTCTAAAGCGTATTTGAACAAGTCAAACTTTAAATTATATACTTACCAATATGATAGCTTTGATTGTAAAGAAGCAGTGGCCTTCCAAATGGGGATTGCTTTATTACTCTCCAAGCAGTCTTGGGCACTAAACAATATTTGAATTTACTAAACGTTTTTGATCGGCAATAGTCCTCCATTCCATTTCCTCGCCTTTCTCTTCGTCTTTTGATGCCAATGTAACTGCACTTGATTGCTGCCTATCTTCATAACTATTTATGTGCTTTCAACATTCTTTGCTTCTTTCTCGCGCCAGTTGTAACCCTTCGTAGCATTTAGCATCCATTTAAGTACATGATAAGTAAGAAAACAACAAAAAAGTTTGGTAGACTGAATCGAAAATTTTTATCTTTCATTCAAAGGCTGACTTTTGCGTGAAATTTTGCTTCGTAAAATCACTGATCTTTTAGACCCAGAATGCAAGGAAAATGCTGGTCTCATTTCCATGCAAAAGCGTTGCCGGCATTTCCTTATTTTTGGGTTTCAAAAATGATGAACTTTAAAGGCAGTCTGTCACGTATCTGATTGGCTGCTACAATCAGAGATCAACACAACGGATTTCTTTGTGAATCTGTGTATTTGAAACAAAGGAGGGCTAATCTTCTTGACTTTTTATGGCCGTAGAAAGTCAGAGGATCATCAGCCATTCAAATTTCCTATTCTTTGCATTGTCATTATCACCCAATCAAATGCGTGACAGATTGCCTTTAAGAAATAAAACTTTAAAATCTAAGTTAGCCTTTAAAGGATGAGTTGACATTTAGTTTTGTACGTCGATCACGTACTATGCATTCTACAGCCCACCAAATTTTTCAGGCTTTTTAAATTTCTGTCTGACTTGCCCGTTATTCTATGTCTTTTCTCAGGCAATGTGTATTCACATCAGTGAAACAACGAAGAAGGAAATAGAAGGCAATGGATATATCATTCGAAGAAGAGGAAGCATTTCAATCAAGGTGCACAAATGCTAATTATTCTTATATTCATTGAGCTGACTGACCACTGGCATATTTAAGTGACAGGCCAATAAATCGTATGAGTCTCTTGCCTAGAGAATGACTTATGCGTTCCTCTTCTGAGATGACCAATTGCAATAGGAGGCAGAAATCATTCTCAGTCATAATATTGGTGCGCGTCTTATCTCTGGAACAACCTTTATCACACATTTAAGGCCCCATTCACACGGGAATACCACGGCTCTATTCCATCGTTGGGCAGAAATCTGATCGTTCCGTTTTTGTGCCAGTTCTTCACATGATCGCATGTTCGCACCGAAATGAAATGGAACAACTGCGTATCTCTTCTTTTTCGTAGCATGTTTCCTTGTTCCACTTGTAGGAACGGAACAATGATATTCGAAGCTTTCTCGTGTGAACGAAACCGCTGAGCGTTCCACTTTTTTGACCACTTTCGCAGCTCACTGCCGATCGAGTGTAGATCCGAGGAAGATAGCGAACGAGACTTGTGGTAAGTGTAGAATTGTTAAGGAATATTACTTCGGACTGAACGAGTTTCCCGGTAAAACGAGAAAGAAAACTTTTTTCCATATTAACAAGCAGGGGAGGGGAGGAGGAACACTAGGGCACGTGCTGTCAAAGATTTTGCAATTGCAGTAGAAACCCGCATAAAAGAATCTATTTTTATAAGAACATTGAGACTGAAATTTAATATTTCACACTTCCTAAAAAAGTACCTCTCAGAGGCTGACAATGGGGGAGGTTCTCACATGAAAGGTTTCATGTCTTCAGAAGTCTTCATAAATTTCAAGAATTCTTGATTTTCTGATGAGAATTCTTCAGTGCTGATACAGAAGTCTGTCAGATTCTTAACAATAATGTTAACCTAACAATGTTCTCAAAAATTCTCAAGGAATTCTGAAAAAACTCCTCAGATCTCTTTTGCTGAAAACATTACTAATGTATGCAAGGCGTGTACTGTATATAAGAACCTTTTTAAGAGCCTTGCAGGCTTGAATTTAGAATAGCAGCCATTTAATTAGGAACGTATTTAAGCTCTGTTTATATAGAGAAAATGGCCACGGCTATCCGAGGTCATTGTCCAAGCCGATATATCGGCATCCTATAGAAACTAATGAAATTCTCATTTTGCGTTTATATGAGTATTGCAAATAGTATCACCCAGGTGAGGTTATTTTTGACTGCCGATATCTTACCTGAGCGAGCCGATATATCTATCGGCCTAGTGAGGCAATTTTTTCTCATATGAACACAAACAAGAATAGCCTCACTTCACTGACACAAAATTGCAGACACTACGTAAGCGCAGACCATCATTTTTATTGTCATTTTGTCAAATTTGGTGCCAAATTAAAATAGCCCCAGCAAGCGGAGGCTATTTTTCTCCCATATAAACAGAAGCCGAAAGTGGCCTCACCAAGAAATAGCCTCGGGTAGGCGAGGCTATTTTCTCCTTATAAACAGAGCCTTAGGCTGCCCAACAAAAACCTAGGTTCTTTTATGCGAGTCTCTGCTGTATGACGACAAAAGGTCATTCTTGTTTCAGGAAGTGTCACTAAAGTCCATAAGAAAATGCCATCGAGCACCCAGGTTTAGTATGCTTTTCTACGGTCCTGTTTATAAGTTGGGTGCATTGATTTTTAGGGCAAAGGAAGACTGCATACATTTTGGCTGCTTGGAAAGGGTGATATGTCCAGTAAAATATCTCAAATGTCGTTGAGATCTATCGAGCATTCAGCAGGCATAAATGAAATCTGTCGAGCAATAATGGAAAATATGATTCAAGAAGAGTACGATGTAGGTATGGAAGACTCACATGCAGATTTCAAAATGGCCAGTGGAAGTGTCCTAAAGATGATTAAGAATAGTGGGGCAGAGATTGCCAATAGAGCTAAATACCAGATACCTAGTGGAAACGGTATTGGCGATAACAACAACAGCAACAGTTGGGGTGACATTGACGACGACACTGTCGATAATAATGGCATAGATCAAAGAAAAAGCAGAGGCAGCAAGGCTGTCAATGATAATAGCTGCAACAACAACATTCACAGCAACAACAACAACAACAACAACAACAACAATGAAAGTCATAACCGTGACTGCAGTAGTCCTTTAAATGAGACAGCGTTGTATTTACAATTAAATGCAACTAATCCATCCCCATTACTAAAGGAAAGGAACCGCACCAGGGCTAAAAGTAATGTTACCATTAGCAGGACTTGTATTTTGCTGTGATTTAGAGTATATGCTAAGAATATGTAATGCTCATATTTCAAACTATGGTTATGAAAAGGGAAGGAAATAATTTCAGGAGCAAACATACCGGGTTCCCCAAAATGCTTTCCAGTTTGAAAATTCATTAAAAGTTCATTATAATTCTGATCCTCGAACTTTTTTCTGTGGCAAGTAGATTGAAAACGAAATATTTTGCTAACATCACTGATCTTTGTCATTTTTTCTTAATCTAGTGAATCTAAGCTCTTGTTGGTCCTGCCTGATTTTGAAGCATACCGCAAAACGCAATTTGTGAGTTTCCTTTGGCATATCAAGTTTCTCGTTGGATGTCAAACCAATACGTCACTTCCGCGTTGTTTATTGTTCCTAGAATTTCACATGCAAACGAGGCATCCTAATTCCGACCGGCATTTCCTTTTCCGCTTTGCAAGCACAGAAACATGTCGACTGTTCGTTACACTGCAGTTTTCGCGAATGAAGATGAGCGTTTTCAGAAGCCATTGAAGCCGGTAATCTATGCATCAGCCTTGTTTGGCCCTTACGCCATTTACGAAAAACCAGCATCGGTATTATGCGAGATTTTATTCTACATCATATTTGTTTACATGCTTGGTGTTGCATGCGTAGCAGTGTTCTTCAGAAAATCCATTGATATTTGGATACAGCTATCATTGTATGTCGTTCCAATATTTGCTTTGATATGTGGAAGACGATTTTTCAACTCAGTTGCATTCAGAGAGCTTCTTTATCGTACGATCCCTTCGCGAGCAATGCTCAGTTCTTCCATCCCGGACAACGATTTTTCAAGTGCAAGCGACCTGGCTGAGGTACGTGTTGGGGCAAGTATTCGCAAGCGAAAATGGCTGAGAATAATGGCGTACAAATCTTGCCTGTACCCGTTATTCTTTGAAGCAATCCAGTGGGCAAGTTATGCGATTTTTAAGGCCCTTACAGATAAAACAGATTTCGCTGGAAATGATGCCGTAGCAAAGCAACTCTCTGACATTGTCTGGCTTGTGTTGTACGTAGTATTCTGGACTCTGGGTCTCTACTTGGTTGGGATTTTCACCTTTCAGTATATTCTAGTCACAAGTATCATCCGTCGAGATGCAGTCTCATTTATGGGGATTTTTGGTGACGGCCCCTTTCTGTGGATTCGCAAATCACCTTTGGATGAAGGGATAGGGAACAAGCAGGAGTCTTGCTTCAGTTCAATGATTCGCTTCCTCGTTGGTTTAATCTTGATGGATGCAATAGAAGATAAGCATGATGTAACGAACTTCGTTGGTTACTACGCCACTGAAATTCAACGTAAAAGAAAAGTCCCGCTGTCAAACAAAATACCAGCTCGGAGCTATGACAGAGGAACACCCTCCTGTGATGTAAGAATAGATTTGCCTGCACCTCCCAGAAGTCAAACACCCGAAACACCTCAAATAAGTCAAGAAGAAGCATCCAGAATCCTGTCATATTTCATAGCTGATGTTAATGAAATAACTTCATTTTTTGTCCCATTCACCACTGCTTTACTTTTCTTTTCCTTCACGAACCTTGTCACACATCTTTGCATCTTCGCACTAAACAGTGATGACACAAGACATTATTGGACACTTGTTAGAACTATAATTTGGGCATTGATGACTATACGTATCATAATAGCTGCAGCTAGAGCAACAAATATACTTGGAAAGATTGCCCCACATATCAAGTACCTTAAAGCAACCGGCAAACTGCATGGCGAAGATGCCAAATGGGAAAATTTCCTCAGCCTGACTGATCATTTCAAACTAGGCGAAAAAACGTTTGGTTTTCCGCTAACGATGAAGCAGGTCGGAATTCTTATTGCTTTCCTGAAGATGACTTTCCTTGTTATATTATCATTGATGAAAGTCAAGCCAGGGATGGACTTTCTTTAAAATAGCAACAAATATTTTCAATGGTCCTACGCGTATACCGTTTGTTTTTAAGATAAGGCGCTACACATACTTCTTCATAAAAAACCAAGAATTTGGCCCAAAACCGAAACTTTCTTAATTTTATCATGATTTCGAGTACTCAGAGTTTCTTACGAGCTTCTAAACGGTTCCACAAGAATCTTCATGTTCTCTACCGGTCCTACTTGTGCCCTCGTGAAGATTTCAAAGCAATGTATTCTGACGCCTTTCCAATGCGTAGATATTAAGAATCCTCTTGTACATTCCGAGTAATATGATGCAGGAAACAAGCGAAACAGAGTGAAAATGCTTTAACTACTGGAGCTGGAGTTTCTTATTTTTAGGGCGATCGGAGATTCGAGTTTCTTACTGACACTGTAAGTTGGTTCTTATAAAGATGCGTCTTTTCGCGAGACTTTACATCAGACTTAGACGTAGTACATTCGTCCCAATATGTCACCCCATAACTAGGACTTTGAAATTCTGACATTAGTATTTATATATCCTTGTACCCAGTGAAAATTGACACTTAAGGTAACTCTGCTTCCCTCCCGCTCCAGTGAGCATTATTAGTTTCGTGAAACCACTCTCCTCAGAAATCAGTTAATTTCTACGAAATCATTCGATCAAAAAGCGGTAAAAATGACCTTGTTTCGCACAATGTTGGCAATAGAAACTTTCTATTCGAAAGCTGTAAAAATTGCCATGTTTCCGTCAACGCTGGCTTAGCAGATCATGTTTCAAAGTTTTTATTTTTATCGAAGAAACTGCTTGAAAGATCTGGCTTTTCTTTCGCTTCGTCTTTAGTTTGGTTGATGAGCTACAACTTTACCAAGTCTGATTGAAAAAGAAAGGCTACAATTCCTGCAATGGAATCATATTTTCTGTTTACTGTTCAAGGAAAAATTCTGCGTTTAGAATTTAAAAAAAGAAATTGCACCCTTCCGCTTCTGACTGATAGAAAATCTTCTTTTACAACTACAAGAGCAGATCAATAACCAAATGACACTAATCAAAGGAATTTACTGTACATCAATCAAGCAGTTCATCCTACGTTCTCAGGTACAAATGAAAGTTTTTCTTATAAAATTTACTCTACGTAACAAATAGATGGTCCGAGTGATTTGGTTCCTTAATTCAAGTCCATCACAATTTTAATCATTCTTAAGAATAGGTTTTATTGAGTAAGTATTGATCATTTTTAACAAAGTTTGCAACAAAGAATGTACAGTAGAAGAGTTCTTCGGGAGCTGAGGGAATTATGTTGTGAAGGTAATTTGTTCAAAACAATGGTCAGAATGTATATACACGTATTATCAAAAATAAGAAACTAAGAATTTTGGCTAGTTCTTAAAGATTAATCTTAAAGTAATCAGATTTGGAGTATTCAGAGTTTCTTACGAGTTTCTTACAGGTTTCATAACTGTCTTTCGTGTTCACTACCAGTGCCATCCTGAACATTTCAAAACATGTTTATTGAAGCCTTTCCAACGTTAAGACATCATTCAAGTACCTTCTGAGTAATATGACACAGGAAAAATAAAAACAAACGGATTGGAAATATGTCAAGAGGATTTCCTTTATCAAAACAGACAGTTCTTAAGTTACAGTATATTTTCCCAGTACTGGAGTTTCTTACGGTATCTTTTTGGCAATCTAAGAGCTGAGTTTCTTAGAAGAAAATACCTGTACACATAATCTTTATAAGAAAGTAAGAATTTAGGCCAGTACTGAAAAGTGCCCTACAACTTTCTTAAAGGTTCCATCACAATCTTCATGTTCACCTCCTGTGACTATGCAAACATTTCAAAACAAGGTTCTTTGAGGCCTTTTTAATGTTTAGACATTACTGAGGTACCTGCTGGGTGATATGGTACAGGAAACAAGTAAAAATAAGTGAAAATACGTTGACGATTTCCTTTGAACAGTTACTGAAGAAGATGACAGTCGAAACGTTTAAGGAGTGATAGTGTATTTTTGAAATATCTTTTAGAATTTTACATGCTTAGGCGAATGGGCTCTTGAATTATTGTTTTTGTCAAAAACAAATAGCTTTTTAAGTTATATTTTCCCAGTACTGGAGTTTATTAATATGTTGGTGATCTGAGATCTGAGTTTCTCTTCAGTAGTTTCATTTAAAAAATATGTGTAATACAGGACAGGCCTTTTGCATCATTACAAGACCTCTCAAGAATTCCTAGAAATATTCAAGAAATTTTCACATTATGATCCATATTTATTTAGAAGTATGAAACATGTGCAGAAATTTTTTGAGCAAGAATTCCCAAGATTTAGAAAATTGGTTTTATGAAATCTTTCAAGGATCCTCAAGTAACAACATGTGCAACTGCATGCAGGCCTGCCAGTATTGCACATTGTGTCATGCACAAACTATTTGCATATGAAAGCTTTGGTTGAAGCAAAATCATTATCATTGCAAATGAACAATACTGTCAAATGATAAGAAATCCTGTTTAGATTTCTTTGATGCCCATTTCCTTCTCAAGTTATCCACTGATTTTAAGTTTCAGCAGAAGACGTAATTCTATTTGCAAATTTTTTGGATACATAACACTTGGAAATATATATATAGCTGTATTTTATTTTGAAAGGATTCAGTTGTAAGTAACATTCCAGCTGAGCTCAAAATGTAATGTATATACTCTCATGACTTAATATGGTGTTTAGAAAGGCATGATAATCAAAGAAATGTTTGATTAGATTTCTCTTGGGACAAAGTAATCATACTAAGTAGCCAATCATACAAAGTAGTGGATACTTTGAAAATGAAACAAGATATCAAAAGATTTAAACATAAGCTTTTATCAGCCAACAGTGCAATTCATTTGCATTGATAAAGAATTTTGCTTCAGAGCACCTTGAAGATGGAGTTGTTAACATGTAATGAGCAAACAAATTTATTAATTCATCAGTTAGCAATAAAAATACCAAATCATTTTGTCATTTTGTCATCTTGATCATATTTAGGACATTAATTGCAGCCATGTATTGTTTTGATTTGCAACTAATTTCCAATTGAGTGAAACTGAGAAGAAATCCAGGTGATAAAAAATGAAGTGTATAAAATATGTCTGAATTCTTATTGATATGGTTTGATAGCTAATCAGTGTGCAAATTTCTACTCCAATCTTCTGTATGCGGCACAATTCATTTGATATTCCGTGTAACTCTTCTGCAATGAGCAGTTCTCATTTCAGCTAAAGCACTTTCAAGAACTTCTGTTAAATGCACAAGATTCACAGGGTCAGTTTGTAGCATCTTGACATCTTTCCTATCACCATCTTTTATGTCAAACTTCAAAAGGATAACTGGTGAAACTTGGGATCTCAGTGCTCTACTGGCTATCTGCACATCAAATCTCCATTCTAAATTATCATAATGTTGAAGACTGAGGGAAGATTTGTTTAACACAGTTCTTATTTCATCTCTGTTTTCTTGATATAGGGTTAATAATGTGTTTGTTAAACCCTCTGAGAATCCAACCATCATTACTGAATCTTGAAAATCTATTTCGTTTACCATAGCCTTTGATGTCTCTGACATCAAGCACATAAGTGCCTCCACACATTTCCTAACTTTATCAGTTTCTATCTCCAACTTTGTTGCAGCAGTTTGGTACATCTTAGGGTTGATGCCATTGTGAATAAACCCAACAGCAATCTTACAGAACTCTCTAGCAACATTCTCATCAAATTCACCAAGCAAGGCAAGGTCAGCTTTTTGTTGGTCTCCAAGAACAACCAACATGTCAAGGTGAGTTTAGGAACTTTTTCAGTTCTTTAAATTCGCGACACAGTGTATTGCAATCTTCCACCTTCAGCCGTTAAGGCTTCATAACCCTTCTTGCTTTTTTACTTCCACCTTACTTTCCCTTCTGCTTGTCACTCTTTCTCTGTAAAACAAGGAAATCCTTTTGTAAATATCAGGCTTCTGTTTAGTGGCAGATCTTAAGCTTCACATGAATGAGACTTCCTGACGAATCTCCTCTCGTTATCCCAAGACACTTTGTCCTCATTCAAGGGTACCACGACTTTGTAAGGGACTTTCTCTGTATGGTCCACTTTCAGTGAATCACCGCCGCTGATCTGTGATCTGCACCTCCCTTTCGAAAACGAAGATGTCAGTGGTGTCCTGTTGGATCTGCCTCGTACGAGAAAAGCTCCTTCGCAGCGCAGAAGGTTTCGTTCGTTGTTTGCCGTGAAGATGTGGAGATATGGAATGGCGGCCTTGCAACCCACAGCGAAAGCTACAAACTAAACGAAGATGTTTGCTGTGCGGTCGACAGCTTTAAGACAGTATGGCCAGCTTTGCAGAAGATTTGAACTCATAAAGGCAAGGTGCATGATAGATGTCATAGATACAAGTAAACCTATTGTTTATGACCCAGAGTATGATTTAGACCTTCACAAAAGATATCGGCCTAAAACTGTAGCTTCTGGGCTTGTTCGCACAGACACAGCGAGGTATCTACGCGATCTTGGCATAAAATTTGGTGAGATAAGCAATAAGTCACCATTAGCAGGGATTTCGCTATTCAGCAATTATGAACTTGGCAACACTAAGAAAGTTGTGGACTTTTTCAGCGCTGCAGGATTGACCAATGAGCAAATATGTAGAATGATTCTCAAGAGACCACATTTGCTACTGAGACCACCAACATTTTTTAGAAAGAGAGGTCAGGAGCTCAGAGAAGAGCTAGATCTCACCAAGAAGGAGACAATTAGCCTATTATTCAAGCAACCAAATCTCCTAAATGATGCAGTGGAATTGAAAGATGTTGTTGTCAAGCGTGCACAGTTCAAAAGGCACTTCAAAATTCAAGATCAAGAATTCATGAGTATGGTAGAAAGAGATCCAAGATTTCTTTTTTACGGTTGGAAAGAATCAACAGAACGTATTGTGAAGTACTTACAGTCCTTTGGGTTTTATGATGCGCAGATGAAAAAGATTATGACGATGGCACCTTCTGTTATTGGTAGTGGAAACACCAGCAAATTGGAAAGTCAAGCTGATCTGATCCTCAATTACATTGGTTTCACAGCAACCGCATTCAAAGATTCCATACCAGAGTATCCTCACCTATTAGTTTACAGACAGCGGCTTTTGAGATTAAAATTTGATATAATCAAGTCTTCTGAACGATTCACTTGGCAAGATGTGGCCAGAGCTCCGTTAACTCTTGGATATTCAGTTGAGAGGATCTACACACGGTTAAACTTCTTGAAGCATTTGGGTGAGCTCCAGAAGACAAAATATCATTTGTCTACAATTCTTGCTCATATGGAGAAGGATTATTTACAATGGATGGCAAAATCTGATGTTGAAACTTTTGATTTGTTCAAAAAGCAAGAACAAGAGAATGTAAAGAAATTGAGAAATTCAATCAGAGCTAGAATAGTCCATACAGAATTGGATGTTTTGGATGAACCAGAGATATGTGATTACCGGGATCCTTAAAAGTCAAAATGCTTTATCTTTTTGTAACATTCAACTGTGGACTGATATAATTTGGTGTTGGAGATGGATTGTACATTGTTTTAGATATTGAAAGACTGCCTTGTTGAAAATGTAACTTGATATGACCACAAAATCACAGATTGTTTAAATTTGATTTTATCCTCTCCTCCATGTTTCTTTTTACAAAAATGGGGTCTATTGGAGTGAAATGGGTAAAGATAAAAAATCTTGGTCTTATTATAACCATAGATTGACTATGTTATAATCTAGGTTTACATTTAAGGAGAATCATTGAAGGATCACTACTACTGTATGAGGGAAAACAAGGACTTTGTAGCCCTTTGTAGCAAGAAGACAAAAATATTTTAAAGATTAGTTGATACACAACTTCGATTAACAGCCTCGTTTTGGAGATTATTCAAAATTCTTTCATATGAAATTTTGGAGGCTAAATTGGATTTAGCACCCAAACTTTAGTCTAACCACAAGTTTTCATTTTGCTAGCAGTCGTGGCGTTAACTTTATGGCGACGCAAAGTTTGGAAATCTGTAAGGGATTTGACCGTAAAAATGACTCGGGGTGTAAAGTTTCACCCCGAACGATTTTTGACAGTCAAATCCCTTATAAATCCTTGAACTTTACATTGTTATAAAATCAACATCACAAATGCCAGCAGGTTAAAAACATGTAGCTAGGCTAATGTTTGGGTGCTAAATCCGAATCTGGGCTCGAAATCTTCATAAGAACAATGAGAAGGAAATTTGACAAATTTTCAAAACGAGGTTGCTTAATCGAAGTGGTGTATTATCACTTTTTGTAGGCCTAAAATCAAATCATTCCAATAGATAAGAAGCTACACATTTCTTACTTGATTTTTAGGATTAGTTTAAAGAGAATCGTCGAAAGAGCACTACTACGAAGGAAAAACTAGCACTTTGTAGCAAAAAACAAAACAAAAATACTTCAACATATCGCTGATTAAGGTGCACAATCGAACTAGTTAATCTGGTTTTAGGTCCTGGGCTTCAGTTCCAATCATTTTAACAACTACGGCTTTTGAAGTCTCGATTCCTGTGTCAATTTTTGTATTCTTTCCTCTCTATGTCTATATCTTCCACAGTTATTATTTGCATTAAATATCTCTGACAATACAACTTGCGATGTCTTCTGAAACTTCTCCGAGTGTAGTTCCTGGCAAATGGAGCAATACATACTCTCTCCGGCGAAACCATATTGTGTCTTCCACGAGAAATATTTATTATACGCATCATCATTTTCATCAAGGTACAATAGATGATCGGCCAGTTCTTTGACTGACTTGAAATCACTAACATCAATAAATGAACCAGGAATCGCAGCACCCTCGTCATAATTTGCCCCCATTACCACCGGAACAATATTCTGCCCAACGGTTCTCCAATATTTCTCTGAAACCCAATCGTGGCAAAACGCATTCTCAAAAGCCAAGTAGAATTTGTACGAGGCCATCTCCTTCTCACAGGCAGGCTCTCCTCTTTTACAGTTTCCGTGATTCTTGAAGGATCTCCCGCAGCCTCCATAAACTGTAAAATTGATATATCGCTGTAATTCCAGAGCATAATCTTGCCTCGTTTTCAGGCAATTACTAACTGCCCAAGCAACGAGACGGTTCTTACCCTTGGCATAGTTAACTTTAGGGTCTCCTTTCGGTTTGTCAAATTTGATATAACGTGTATAAGGAACGAACACATCAGAATCCCTACTGAATGTGGCCGTCCAATTAAAGATTCCATCATACGGCCTATATAAGTTGGGGTTCCATTGAGGAGTTTCATGACTGAGAAATATCCACTTTTGTTTTACGGGTGCAGTTTTTCGCAGATTTTGAAGAATGTTAGCCCTGTAGTTTTGATTTGTTTCAACATCTCTTCCATGGAATAAAACTGCATCGGCGACGTTTATCTGCGCTTTATCGTAAGTTGCTATGCAATTTCTACTCCTTGGGCAGTGCGTAAATTCAGTACGTAGTAAGTCACCTTTGAACCCTCCCCAATATGGTTGAAAAAACCAAGTGCTGTATAGCAGTATTATTTTCTTTTTCGCGGTCTGGCTATTGTTGTTGTTGTTGTTGTTGTTGTTGCTGTCCATGGCTGAAGTAGCCTCAATTACAGATGACTTAAAGCCGGCCTTCCTTGAAAGAGCACCGACTGTGTTTATTGCCTTCCCATCGTAATAATGTCGTACAATATGGATGATAGCTAGCAGACAAAGAGCTAAAACAGTTCCTTGTATCCACCGGAGCCTCATAATCAATCTGCTGGGATCCAGTATTGTCTTCTGTACCTACAAAAGAAAAACGTGTATGCTCAACATAAGGGTACGGGAAGAAAAAATCAAGGGGGCGGCCCGACACACAGCCCATTGTTTGCCAGCATTTTTGCCCTACCAAGGGCAAAAATTGGCCCGAAAGGGGCTGATTTTTGAAAATTTCTCCAAAGTTGGGGGGCTACCGCCCCCAGGCCCCCCGCCGTGTACGCTTAGGATACTCAATGTTTTGATACTGCAGATGGTACTTTGAAATATCTAAACATCTCTAGGGCTTAAAGCAACATTGCATGTCAAATTTTCACCTTAGCACAGGAAGTAAACATGAAAATTGTTATGAAACTCATATAAAACTCGTAACAAACCCTTGGGTATTCAAAAAATTTCCGTACTGGCTCCAATATTTGTACTATTCTTTTTCCCTGTCGGAAAACAGTAACATTCCCAGGAGGCAAGGTAAACTTTCTAGCAAAGATAGCTGAAATCATAATAAAAGAAAATGTAAGAATGTGAACATAAAATTAAACATAGCTATTGCTTTTGTCAACATATTTAGATCACTGCATCCAAACACGTGCCCTAGTACCAGAGTCTGGTACGTACCCAGGATACCAAACATGAGAATTGTGATAGAAAACACCAAATAACGCTATTCTGCTGCTAAATAAACAAATGAAGTATTAATGATTGAGCTTCGAGCTGAGCTTTGTAATATACGACATGTTGGGCTGAAACCCAAAAGCAATTTGAAACGGAAAATGGCATTCTGCAGTGGTTGAAGGTAGGCCCATTCTTCGTAGCATACCTGAGACTCGTCACGGATTCGGGAAGCCTACGTAAAGAAACATCTTCAGCTTATTCCTTGCTAGAATTCACGTAACGTGAAAAATTTTGGAATCTATACCTTATTTGTTGCCTTCCCAAATGATATTTGAATATATAGGCCTTTTTTGGAGGGATGAAATTCGATGTAGAGCTGATCCCTGATGAGATTTTGTCCAAATGCAAAATGTAAAATATGGAGTAAGGCCTGTAGAATCGACTCGTAGCAAAGCCAGCTCTGTTCTGTATCTTTATTACTCGAATGTCCATTTCATTTTTGTAAGGGTACTCGGAAATTCGTCTCAAAGAGCCTATTTTCGGTCATGTGATGGGAATGGTGCGACGCCATTGGCTGATAGGCACGAAATTGGAAGATTTATGGGTTTCCCTGTGGCCTTTTGAAAAAAGTTGACTTGCATCCTAGTATCGAGTAGCAACGAGCATTGGAGAGGTTGCTCAACAGTTTGAGAATACCGAATATCAAAATTGCTCAACGGTTTGCGGAATGAAAACAATTTTGATAACTTCATATACCGTAAAGAAATTGATCATGCTATAATTTCGTGAAAAATTTTTGCAAACCAAGCCAATTTAGCTTTGATAAAAATGGTAGACACGTTATGTTAATAAGAAATCGGGGTATTCGCAGCGAAATGTTCCTTTGGCCAAAGTGGCGTTGCGATTGGTGTGGATGTTACGACCCCCACCATTTCTGTCAAATGATGGTCCTGGAGCTAAGTTCAAGGACGAGGAAAAAGTATTGGGGCAAAGGAAGAGTAGGCGGGGCCGTCAAGAGCCGGACCGGGCCCCAAAGTTGGGAGCAAAAGGGCCCCTCCAGCGCTAAAGGCACCGAAGATTTTTTCGGTCCACGCCATTTTTCTCTAGGAACACGCCCTCAAATTCACTGGTAAAACACTGCTTTTAGGTAGACATGCCCTCCTATACACTGTTGGATACATAGCTTGTGATGGAAAATCTTTTTTGCTGTGGGCCCGCTAACCTAGAGAAGTTCCTCGAGGACAGCTGAAAACAAAGAAAAAATGAAAAATGTATGTCTTTCCGGGCCCCTAAAGGCCCCAGGCCCCCTGGTAAATACCCTGGCTACCCCCCTTCTCGAAGCTCCTGAGGGTAGGATATAAATGTTCCTGAGAAAACTGGAAAGTGACTTGGAGAATCGCTCTAAGCCAAAATAAAGCTTGTCATAAAAAATTTTCCTGGCCATGAACGATCACAGAATAAGTGATAAGGAGTCCATCTTGGGTCAGGCGGGCAATGGATTGTAAGAAGAGTTCTAAGTAAAAGTAAAATGTATCCTCGCAAAATGTTCTTAAAAGTGGTGAGTTAAAGAGAACTGTTACAGAATTGCGAAAGATTCTATTTTGCATTGGTAAAGAGAGCTTGAAGATAGGCACAAGGCAATCTGAGCTAAAGGAAAATGCTAGGTTCTCAAAGTTTTTCCTGGGGATGCTAATTTAGAAAATACTCTCACAAAAGGATAAAAAATTTAGTTTCGGCTAAGGTGGAATCAACAGAAGTGTTTTAAGCCAAAGTAATGGGCGTGACCTCAAAAATATACCTGGAGCTTTTTCCCCAGAGCCCCTGTCACTTACCTTGCCCAGGTCACGTTGTTGCTTGACCACACCCTAATTTTTAGGCCACACCCTTAAGTCCTCTTTGGCCGGTGAACAATTCAACCAGTCCGCTACTGATAGCGAAACATACTTTTTGTATTCAGCTTAATAATTCTGCAACTGATTTTGTAAAACAGTAATTTTCTAGAAAAGTACCATTCTAAAATGGTCTAAAAGCGATCATAAAGAGGCAAAATATTTGAGCATGCTTAACATTCCCTCGAAACAAACATTAGAGGACTATGCATGATTATAGAATGCAGGTCCTACTGTGATATTTGCCTGTTCATTTCATGATATGGGGAGACATTTCGGCAGGGGTGAACAAGAACTGCTATCAAACGAGAACAAGGTAAAGCAGAAAAGTGGAGATGGACAAAAAAACTAGGAAGTTTACTTGGTGATTACCAAGATATGAAAAGGCGGGAGCAACTCTCAATTATAGCCCAAGCATCGGCAAAGAAATTATGGATGAACAAGAAAGTCAATATTCAAACGAAACAAAAGATCTACAAATCAATCGTAAAGCCAGTACTAACTTACAATTTTGCAACACTAGCACTCACAAAAAATGAAAGTAAAGAACTAGACTGCATCCATCGAAAACAACTTCGTCAAGTATGGAATGATAAGAGAATACACAACAAGCAACTATACGAGAAGAGCAGAGAAAAACCACTGAGCGCTGAAATGAAGGAAGCAAGATGGAGAACATTTGGTCATATATTGCGATTACCAACAAGCACACCATGTCAACAGTCGATGAATTACTACTTTGAATGTCCACCTAAAGCAAAGAAATTCCGTGGAAGGAAAAGAATCACCCTGCCTGTATTGCTTGACAATGACATCGTAGAAGCAGCAAAATACCATCAACGGTTGCAAATAAGACAGTTTAAGACCAGAAAAGACCTTGACATCTTGAGACATCTCGCGGACGATCGTAATGGATGGAAAAACTTGACTAATTTAATTTGTAGTGTCGCGCAAGGTGAACAATGATACAGTTGTGAGCCGAATGCGCAGTGAGAGAGAGAGAGAGATTTCGGCAGGGGTGCCCCAGGGCTCTATTCTGGGACCCTTGTTTTTCCCTGTTTATATAAATGATCTAGCTGTAGGGTTGAAGTGCAATTTTAAGCTATTTGCTGATGATACATCGTTGTTCACAGTGGTTGAAGATTCCACCAATACAGCTGCCAACGACATGAACCATGACTTGGACTTGATAGGTCAGTGGGCTTACGCTTGGAGAATGTCTCTTAATCCTGACCCGCAAAAACAAGCTGTTGAATTAACATTTTCAAAGAAGAAAATGGAAATTTATCATGCAGTGATCTTTTTTAACGACATACCTGTGAAAAAAGTTAATGAACATAAATATTTAGGGATTATTCTTGACTCAAAATTATCCTTTTCAGCTCATATTAAATCAGCTATCTCTAGGGCAAGAAAGGGCATTGGTCTTCTGAAATATCTCTCCAAATACCTGCCCAGGCATACCCTTAACGAATCATATAAGTTCTATGTTCGACCCCACCTGGACTATGGTGATGTTATTTACCTCATTCCTGCCAAAGTATGTGAATTTAGTCAAAATATCATAGTACCAAATGTGATGGAAAAGCTAGAGTCTGTTCAGTATTCTGCTGCTTTGACTGTAACATGGACATGGAGAGGACCCGGGGGGGGGGGGGTGCACTTGACCAGATTTTGGTCGGGGACGTGCCATCGAGGCTTCAAAAACATACCCGTTCCTTATACCAATTTTTTGAAAAAGTATACCCGAACTTATACCAATTTTTTGAAAAAGTATATCCGACCTGATATATTTATATGGAAATCTTGCAAATAGGTACCGTTCCTTATACCAAAATTGTGAAAATTGATACCATTCTTTATACCAATATCTGGTAAATAGATACCCTTCCCGATGGCACGTCCCCGTACCCGAAGTATATGTAGTGCACCCCCCGGGGGAGAGGAACGTCTCGCGAGAAGCTGTACACTAAGCTTGGCTGGGAGTCATTAAGTTCTCGAAGATGGAGTAGGCGCCTTACCTTGTTCTACAAGTTTGTAAATAATCTTAGCCCTGAGTACACAGTAGATCCGATTCCCCCACTTCATCAATCGCAGTACTGTCGTCGTGACCAGGATGCAATTGGGCGAATGAGGGCAAGGACAGAAAAATTCAATTCTAGTTTTTATCTCAATTGTTTATCCGAGTGGAATAAGCTCGACCCTGAGTTGAGACTTGCAGCCTCAATTGCTGTTTTTAAGAAAAAGCTATTATCAATAGTCCGTCCCCCTGCAAAATCTGTTTTCGGAATTCACGATCCAATAGGATTACCCTATCTTACTCAGCTTAGGGTTGGGTCTCAGTAAGTTAAATTTCCACAAATTCAAGCATAATTTTAGGGACACAATAAACCCTATGTGTCCAAAAAATGATGGGATTGAGAATACGGAACACTTTTTGTTGCTCTGCCCTTCCTTTGATCTTCAACGAAGAGATCTTATCTTCTCGCTGGAATTGTAGAGTTACTACGACCATTTGTACAAATCGCTAATCTTTCAAATGACGCTCTGACTCAGCTTTTACTATATGGCGATCAAGACCTTTCTAATGATTTGAACGAAAATATTCTCGAATTGACTTTACGTTTCATCCGAGAAACTGGTCGGTTTGATTGATATCTTTTGAAACCTCAGCAATGTGTCAAGACCCAACCACCCTTTCACATATGGTGTATCATCTATTAGTTTTTTTTTTGTTGTTTTCGTTTCATTCGTTCGTAGCGTACAGTAGTTGCTAGTTTCATGTATGTACCGTTGCTTGTCTTTACGTTTTGGCCATGGGGTAGTCATTGTCTTTCACCCCCCTTGGTATCGTCCCTGTGGTGTTGTATAGTAATTAGATGAGAAGAGTAGCATGTAAGATTTGTTGTAAATTTTCTTTAGAATTGTAAAAAAAATTCATGATATTTGCCGTTCATTTCATGATATTTGCCATTCATTTAATTAGTGAGTCCTGCAAGGCCTTGAGGGTCAGAATGAGACTAAAGCTCCATTCACACCTGCAACTAAAACTAGTTTAAACTAGTTTAACTGGTTTAAACACTTTATTTTCCTGCAAAGGCCCTGAGGGTCAGAATGAGGATCGGTGAAGTTTGAGTCTAGATACAAGCATACAAGGAATTGTAATTTGCTGGCAAAGCGTGTCACGCCTCTATCGGTCGGTTAGACCACGGTTAGATTGAAGTCCCAAGAATTGCTATCCAAAACGAGACTACTACACCAAACCAAGACCGCTCCGGCAGTCTTTCAATAGCGATAACTACGGCCATATAATCAGTCTATCGATCGGTCGGTCATGTAAACAAAGATCATTTCATTTCATTTCATGTATTCATCAACCAAAAGGCTCTAGGGACCAGTCATTATTAATGGTGGGGGGTGGGGCGGAAGATATTTTTGAAAGAGTGTTGTTAGTTTCCTGGCCCCCCCTCAGTTTCATACAGCTAAAATGCTGCCCCCCCTAAATCTAAGCAAAAATTTTTGTGGCCCCCCCCCCTAACAAAGTGGAATGAAAACACACATTTTCTACATAAATAATACCAAGTGTACTGAGTAAGCTGTGATACAAATCAAAATGGCATACCATATGTTGATGTTGGCAAACCTACTGTTCAGAAAAATGTTGTCCATCTTCATGAATCTTTGTTGTCAGCTGAAAGGAAAATAAAAGTAGGCAAATTATTTCAGTATCCATTTGCTCCTTCTCAGTAGCTATTTGTCACTGTCCTTGTAACTGCCATACCTGTAGCTCTTTGCAAAAAGATGTCAGAAAAAAAGGTTTACCTGGAAAACTCTGCAGTGATTAGCCAAGTTTAACAAGTATTCAAGCAAATTTTCATAAACTCATTCCCAGGTTTATTCATGAGTAGCTTCATGTACAGTAAATACATATTTCATGGCTGAAATCCATTAATTCCTCAGAATCAAATTGAGAATCATCACCTCTTGAAAAATGTAAGAACAACATTTGTTTCTTTCCAATACTGAATTGTGCACAGTTCAAAGTTTTGAAGTGTAACTTCCAGATGTTAGGAAACAATATTGAGAATTCACAAGATGATTTATGAGTTCAAAAGGGTTCACAAAAAAGAAAAGGTTGGGAAGTTAAAGCATTAAACAGCTTATTCAAATTATGAAGAAACTTTTATCTACCAATGTATGAAGCAAGCCTCCAGTTCCTTGCAATTCTTCCACTTCTTGTTGACACAAAGTAGCTTTCATTAGATTCATCTGCACTAGCAATTTCAGAGCCAGACATGTCATCACTTCTATTTCCTTCATCACAGCTATTGGTAGCATCAATAACCTGAAACAGATACACAGTAATTAAGAACTGTGATGTACAGTAAATGCAGACAGAAATTGTATCATCTGCTTTAAAATTGCATTTTTAAGCAGGTGTACATAAGAATCTTTGATAAAGGATTAGGTTTGAGTATTAAATGTAGCTTTCATGTTACAAGTCTTACTTTAAATGAAGGTACTGTAGGAGAAACAAAAATCCTTGAAAATTTAATACCATTTTCTTGCTACTTTGAATTTCCAGCATATTCACAACTGATCAAAAACAGATACACATTTAAAGAATAAGGCTCAACCTTTGTTAAATGTTAAAATTTCATACCTCATCCTCCTCATCATCTGAATCAGAAGATGGTCCTTCCATGTCAGACTGTTGTTGTTGCTCATCAAAGGTTTGCTTCAGGTATGTGGATCTTACATGCATTCGAATTGCATCAATTTTTGAATTTTTCTTGAGCTTGAGACATCCAAACATTTTATTTTCTATCAAATACTTATCAATTGTCTGGACAAGAAGATGACTGATTTGGTTTGACTCAACAGCCTCTAGCCAGTTTATATCTTTATAGCCTTTTTCCTTTTCTCTTTTCCTTTTGTTCCTTTGCTCTCTCTTCTTTACTTCTTTAGTAACTTGTCTGTAAGAAAGTTCTTGAAGAGCATCATTAATCACTTTTGTGCTAACAATGTATGTTTTAGAAAATTCCTCTACTTTGTCTGAATCACCCAATTTGATGGTGTTTTCCTGGCACATTCTCTGTAATTGGACTCTTGGGTTGTAGTCATTTACTTCCCTTTTAATTCCATCAATCTCATGTGGTGTCTTGTTCACATGCAAGTATGCAAATCTCTCTGACTTGTAGTCTGGCATTGGCTCTGGAATCCTACTACACTCAATGTCATTCCAACCATTATCACTACAGAATTTACATATGTCACCATGAACATCTTTGCAACCAAACTTAATAAACTCAATATACTTTTCGCCAACAACTGCATGAAGTTTTGTGAATTCTTCTACCTTAGAAAAGTAGTTTTGACCTGGAACTACTTCACTTGGTTTCCTTTCAGTGAATGCAGTCAGATACTTTTTGTCCCAGAAAAACAATTTATCTTCCTCCAAAGTCACAAAACTTTTGATGTATCCCCCTGGTGCAACACCACCATCTACCCTTTCTGCAACCTCTTTTGCAACATGAAAAGCATTATTTTTCATTCTCTCTAATTCCATTCCCTCAAGCTCTGCTGTCGTAATCAGGGCAAAATCAACATTTTTCAAGCAATCTTCTTTTTTCTCATATTCCCATGTCAGATGGCCACCATCACAAATGCATTCACCTGAAAATGAATATAATGATATTTACAAATTTTTAGATTGATACATACCTTAGGCTACTTTCTTATGGGTTCTGTAATCATATTATCCATATGCATATGCCCATTTGAGGTTTGGTTATTTGGGATATTGTTCATGTTGGGATAATTCACATGAAAGTTACTTAAGAACATGAAGAAAATCTCATTTCTAAAAAACTGATCAATGGTCATATTTCAGAAGAAACATCAATCAGAGATATTTAAGAAAAGTTGTTATTTAATAGTTCAGACACATGGTTATCACACCCAAACCTTTTTGACTGATGGCATCATCTGTATATACCTTTTCTTGAAATAAAACATCATATGTAAGCTTTGCTTAAAAACCACACTCTGACAAAAAATCTCAGGGAGACTTCAGTGCACTACACCCTGCTGTCTGTATCTAGAACCCTTTCAATCACAACTCATCAGTATACAGGGTGTCCCATAAAAATTGTGCCCTGTTTGTGTGGCTACTGTGGAGTAGGCGTAGATTCAATTATCTTGGTTTTTACTAAGTTAACAGATAAAGCTTCAACTTAGAGTTTGTGAACTTGTATGAGTCAATTTGGCACATGGTTGCTGATTTATGGCAGAGAAAAGGCAACAGTGGTTGCTTCAAAAGCAGCACTTCCTTTGTTCTCCAGCAATGCCAAAATTAAGTAAGTTTTCAAAGAAAGAAATCTGGCATCCTTCAAATTTTCACTACACTTTTTGAACAGTATAAAGTGCTCTCTTATGAATAGAGAACACTGCAAACCTTTTAAAAGATTTAGCAAAAATTTGAATACAACACTAGAACCCGTTCTTTGAAAACTTACTTTATTTGGACATTGCTGGAAAACAATAGAAGTGCTGTTTTGTGGCAACCACTTATTTTGCCTTCTTCTGCCATAAATCAGCAGACACCAAAAGTCAAATTGACTCAAATGGTCTCAAACTCTAAGTTAAAGCCTGACCTATGCAACTGTGTAAAAACTGAGATGGTTTAATATACAACTCCTTCATAGACACAAATGGGGAACAATTTTTTGGGACACCCTCTAGATCTACCAATGATGGAAAAATTCTCAAAATGCACATACCAACATAGCTTTGGATCCTTTCAACTTCATTGTGACTACTGTCACCAGGAGCAAGGTGATGTCTTATGTAGTAATCTTGACTGACAACTCTTATCTCCTCCATTGTTCTGAATTTCACTTCCTTGTTGGTAATGCCAACACCTGGCCCAGCATCAGTAAGGTCTACAACTCTGGCTTTCGACTTGGGTAGATTCATTCCACTAATACATTCTAGACATGTGCTGATGTAATTCTTCAAGTCAACACAACTTACATCACCATCAACAATGCTGGATTTATACAGCTCAAGGCTGTTGACTAATTTGCTGAGTATGTTTGACAAAGTTTGCATGAATGTCTCCTCCATCTCATTGCAGTTTTCCAAAAAGCTTGAGATCTGTGAGATAATTTCTTCAATTCTACATTTAAAAGTGTTGGCTTTGCATAACTCATATTCTTGGAACTTACAGTTTTGATCCTGAGTGATAAGTACCAAATCATCCTCATCTATTTGATAAAAGAAATAGCGTACAATGTCCTTAGTACAGGAAGCAATTGATCTGAATAACTTACTCTGCCAAGCAAGAGGATGCTCTGATTCATACATTTGGGGCTCCTTGTGCTTAATATCCATCAAGTGACTTGCCCATACTGTTCCAGAGCTGCCTACAAAGTACTTTGGCTTTACAACCACCACTGCCTGTTGCCAATCTGTCCTAAAAGTTTCTTTTCCATCTACATCCTCAATAAATTTCTCCATGAAAAGAAACGTACCAGGAGTGCAATTCACCATACTCACTGGGAAATCATATCGAGGCAACTTTCTAGCCATTTCATCATCTGAAGGTCTGAAAACTTTTTGTGACTTGGAACTTGACATTCCCGTACCTGTGCCAGGGCATATGTATGCCTTATCATCAAAGCTTCTGTACAAAGTTTTTTTGGAATTTTCATTGCTCTTGCTGAGTGACCTAATGACATTTTTCTTCTGTGCTCTGCAAAAATGTGTCAACAAACCATTATTTTCCTCTGCTTTGGGTGGTTTTTTACAGCAAAATAGCCCCAATCCTTTATGCTTCTTAGCTTGTAAAGACCGTATATTCTTAGGCCGTGATCTGTTGTATGCTGTCGTTGCAGATCTGATTGGTTTCAGATTCCTTCTTTCTCTGCTGACGTTTACAATATTCAAAAAATCTTTTTTCTTAACTCTGTGATTCAGATATAATACTGAATCATGCCTCCTGCCATGTGATGTTGCTTTGGACATTATGCAGTCCACTAGAAACTTTTCATCAATTGCATCCATACTTTGTTTTCGACCACTGCCAAGCTTCCGCATTTTCAGCCTTCGATCTTGAATCAAATTAGTTTTGCAGCAGTGAATCATTCGCTCTTTTCTCTTTGAATTCTGCTGATCAATAAGCTCTTGAAGGGAAGCAACCTCATCTTCAAGACTCGCAATTTCATCTTTCATTCCTTCAAGCTGTTTTACTTCCCATACATCTTGCTTTGAAGCAACAATGGCTATTTTACTTGCTACTAGCGATTCCTTCTTTTCAAGATTTTTCTTAATGTTTTCTTCTACAATGGTCTTGGCCTCTGTTTCTATTTCTTCCATTTTCTCAATGAAACCAAATACTTCTGTCTTATCTTTACACATGTTATCGCTATCGAATCCAAGGTTGTCAAATTCAGACCTTGACCTTGAGCCACCAAGGAAAACTCTGAAAACCTTCCTGTCCCACTCAGTATCCAAGATTGAGTACAAGGCTCCAATTTCTTTATTCGTTGCAAAATGTGAAGAAGACAAATCTTTTTCGGCAAAATTCAAAATTTCGAAGAAAAAGTCTTCCAAGTCGAAATTATCAGGCCTCAAAACAATAAACTCTTTGCCCCTAAACTTTATGATATATGCACAAAGTCCGAATTCCGGATGAAGAACAAGCTCTCTGAACCTCTTCTTGTAATCTTTATCATTGACAAAGACTGAACCATTGCTGGCAAAACTTAGGTATAGGCTGAATGCCTCAAGCAAAGGTAAGTAACTTACTGTCCTTTCCAAACTATCACTCACAGGTATATTTGCCAGAAGGCAATCAAGTACAGCACGTAAGCCGCAAAGATGATGTGAAAACTTTGATTCATGTGCTACTCTCGACAACTTGTTTTCAATGGCAGCTTTATTATCCTTCAATCTGCAGGTTTGCATTGAACTTGTCACGAATTCGTTTCTTGCAACATTCTCTCTGGTTGCCGCGCGAATTTTATTTCCCTGCGACGCCATGTTTTTATTTATCACATTGTTTAACTTTAACTGTCAGTTTCTTGCGCGCGCAAAATCATGAATGACATTCCCAGAATGCACCACTTTGCGATGAAGTCACCCATGGCAACTGTGGGATGTCACACACGACGACAAAAAGCAGGGAAGGAAGCTGCCACGTGAAAGTGAAGAGAAGTTGCAGGTTGCCTAAGCGCAAAATGAATGATTGTCAAGAATTCTTGAAGAAACATGGTTTTGATGAGTACTGGTCACGGTTTGATAGCAATGGCTATGATGATCTGGCCCAGTTGAAAGAGATGTCGACTGAAGAGCTTGACGAAGTGCTGGAAACTGACCTAAACATCACGAAGGTTGGCCACCGCAAGAGATTGAGAGCTTTGCTGAAAATTGACACCGTCGTGAAACAAAACATGGAGAAAACGGGAAAGATCAAAGTCTCCGCTGAAAAGATTGAGAAATGTAAGCATTGACATTTCAATTAACCTTTTCCTTTATCATACTATCAGCAGCAAAAAAGCATGCTAATGCACACAATCGAACTGATCGAACAAATCATTCACTAACCTGCAGACTGACCCTTATCAGTTTTCGGAGACGTTATCAGTTTTCGGAGAGGTTTCCGAATCTGCACGCAGACAAATCATTCATGCTACGTACTGACTTCCCTTACTGATTTCCTTTTGATCTTGTTATCATTGTTGCCTTTCTTCTATCCAAGGAGATATGCCTATGTACCATATCACTGTGTTACTGTACAGTTGCAACACAAATTTTATTAACAAGGAATTACTGTTTGTTAAATTTGGCACGTTTTGTCCAATTCTTAAATTTTTGTGATACCAAACATTACATTTATATGTTCAAATGTTTCTTTTCAGTGCCAGACTCTGTTGCATCAAGATTGCTGATTCCCCACCCAATCCTTGACAAGCACAAGTACTTCAATGTTGTTTTGCATGAGATTGCAGGAGATTCCTATGAGCTGATGAGCCATGATACCTTCATCCAATATGTGGTATCACAGAGAGAGTTGCGATGGAGATTAAGACAGAAAGCTGTTCAAATAGAATCATATGAAGCTCAGTTTTCACAGCCTAAAGATGGGAACTGGCAGAATGTGAAGAAATATGCAGGTGATCATGGTCAGCTTCTGGTGAAAGATTTGATACCAGCTGAAAAGTCTCTGCAGTTCCTTGAAAGTGTTTTGGGCAAAATTGACGCATTCATGGCAGAAATTAAGATGCTCAAAGGAAAACTCTTTGATAAAGACATGAACATAAAACCATGGAAGGCCAATGAATTATCCTTCTATGACAAGCTGATAAAAACCCTGGCACTCTTGCAAGGCAAATTTATCAAAGTTAAAGGTGATGTTCACTTGAACATAACCATGATGAAAAGGAGAGCTGGAGCTGGAATGCTCAGCAGCAAATCTGACCAAGTTAGAGCTAAACGTCGTGCAAAGGAAAATAAGAGAAAGCAACAGAAGAGAAAAGGTGAGCGTGAGATGAGGAGCTGCTTGTCAGTGCTTAGTTACATGCTACCAGGAGAGAAAGGTGAGGAAATTAAAAAGAAAGTTGAGCAAGGTGACTTTTCTTTCCATATTGCGATGGCGCAATCTGGCCCATTGAGCAGCAAATTGCACAGAGCTGGCATCCAATTTCTGCTAGCAAAGGGTGTGCTTACAGATCAGGCAAAATCATTTGCAGGAGATCAATTGCAAAAGATGTTGGATGTGGCAGAGGCCAGAAAGGAAAGCTCTGCAAAGAAAAGAAAGAGTGGAAAGCAGCTGACAATTCAGGCTGCTTTTGAGGCAAAAAAGGATCAGCTGTCAGACACAAGCTCTGAATCTAGTGATGAGGACATCAGTCCATAAGTACTGCAGCACCACTGACCTGAACTGTTGTAACTGTAATATACACATATATTGTACCCTAAGAGCCTGTCACAGATCTGTGGAGTGACTTCACCCAAGACAGACCATTCCACCTACAGACCCTCCAATGAACAGAGATCACCTTGAAGCTAAGACCTGATAAGCAAAGTGTTGTGACAACCCTTGAGTAAAGGACTTGGTCTATGAGGAGAACAGTCTGTCCTGGGAAAAGCCACCCCACTGCTCATAATATATTCTCAATAAAGTTTACAGTAATATAAATGTGATTACAGATGTCAATTTCAACTGACATTTTTGGTGGCCCCCCTCTTGTTTGCTCATTTTTTACCTGGCCCCCCCTTGAAGCTTGAAAAATTATAGATGGCCCCCCCTCAATATCTTCCGCCCCACCCCCCACCATTAATAATGACTGGTCCCCTAGTACTGTAAAATACATATACATAAAAAATTGAGATATAAATTGCTATGTACTCTAGGTTACAAGGATAAAATGAAAAAGTAACAATAACTGTAACATAACATGTTGATAACGAGGAAAAATCTAAATAGCAAAACGTAATTAAGGTCCAAAGTCAAGTAAAGCCAAGTAAAAGTTGTGTAGTATCATGTCTATTTCTTGCATCTTTTTTGTTCTGACTGGTAAATAAATGTTGCGCATTGATTTAGGCCAAACAAGAAAAACCAATATCTCGCTTTCGGTTGACCCATCTTGCAAATTTTTGCAGCACATGAACCCCAAGGTTATTGTGCATGTTTCAAGTTGAAGATCAAGCAGAAATCTAAGACTTCAAATTTTTGGTTAAATTGGATGGTCTGGATCGCAGTGAATTGATTAGGCCTATCTAGATAGTGGCTAAGAGAGGAGACTTTACAAGGATAACGAAACTGGTATACAAAACTATACAAAGTTGGTTGACGGACATATACAGCTAAATAAAGATTTGCATATGCACGCCCAAAATTAGTGTGATAAAGTCAACCTATGCTGATATGCTAATATCGTGTTTCTGCTTGCTTGCGTTGGCATCTGAGGCTTCTCTTTGTCCAGTCACGTACGGATTACCTCTTACCCTCTTCAGTCCTCTTAGATCCATCAACTAACTGCCATGGTGCATTCCCTGTAAAACCTACCCTCCAGTCAGCGGAACTACCTATGCAATTTGAGGGTGATATTTTCTCCGGACTGATCTTGATTCTAAGTACCTTCTAAAAGAATTACATGATAAATAAACTGCTAAAAGATCGAAGACAACTTCTCATTTCGCCACGCCGACGGCCGACAGAAAAGTCAGATCTACGCAAAAGATCTTCAGCGCGAAGATTCTTCAGGCCTGCACCTAAACTGTAATGCTTGAAAAACTTACAAGGCTTCAAAGCAGCTTCCTTTGTTTCCCTCTGGATCTTTAACGGCGAAGAAATGAAAATCTCTCTTTTCCTTCCATTAAATGCTTGCTGGCAGTCGCAGTTACTGCAGTTGCTGTGTTGACCATCAACGGAACCAAGCCAAACAGACGCAACTGATCAGGACACGAATTGTCAGGACTCAATGGCATAACTAAAACTGCTTTGAAATTTACGACCAAAACAATAGGCTAAGACAAAAGGGGCAGTCCTCCGTATCCTCAACAAGTAATTCATCACTTGCCTTCGTTTCAAACAGAATTTGCTTGTTTATTTTAAAACTTTTTGTTGTTTCATCCCTCTCTTTGATTACCAGTATTACCTGCCAAGCCAATTGCTATGAAATATAGAACAGATTATGGAATGGGGAACGGGAATCCGAGAACCAGGAAATTTGTTTCGGAGATTTGATGGAGGAGTCCAATGAATAACTTCTAAGAATTATATAGGAGTAAAACTCAGAAACAGTTTCTTGAGACGATCTTGGAGGGGTAGGGGGGAGGGGACGCGACTCCGGTAAAACATTACTTTTACTGAATAAGACAAGGCAACTACCCTGGGAAAGCCTCTGTGCAGACTATACTCCCTCTGCGCAGGCTACCCTGGGAACTACCTTTTTATCAGATACCAATACAGGAGGAAACGTTGCGAAGTAGTGACTTTTCCATTGGATACATGGAACTTAAAGTTGCATAACTGAAAGCTGCCAATTTAGGAAATTGCGAAACTTTTTTCATTTATGGGTTTTAATCTCAAAAGCTCAAGTCGTGTGTGAAAATTTATTTTTAAAAACAATGTAGCAATCATATTAAAACACCGGTTCTTGTACCTGTGAACTGCACTTACTTTTGGTTTTACACGTTTCTTTAAAGAAACTAGGATCATGCCGTAGTACTTAAAGTTTCTCGAAATATTTTCCATTACAGGACTAAAAGTTTCTTAATTTTTGTGTTATTTCTTTGATGCATGAATTTTCAATGTAGTCGCTAACACTGCTGCAGTTATATTTCTTGACAATAAAGTTTCTTGACAAGTCATGGGTTTTGGGACAAGTGGAACTTCCTATTAGATTAATTATCGTTGCAAAGAATAAGAACTGTCAGGCCTACCTTTGTGTGTTCTCTGTTTTCCAGCCTCTCTGTTGTACTGTCGATTTAGCATTTTCAGCTTGGAAAAAACTGAGAACACGCAAAGGTAGGCCTCACAGTTCTTTTTCTTCGCAACGATAATTGATCTAATAGGAACTTCCAATTTTCCCAAAACCCATGGACAACTAGGAATAAACAGTGTTCTGTCAAGATGAAAACACAAATGGTTTGTTAATATTGCAAAGAATAAAGGTTCAATGATATATTTGCTCGTAATTTATACAAGTTAAAACGAGCTAAAAGCATCTGAAACGAGCTGAAACCCCTCAAACGAACTGAAACGAGCTGAAACGAGTTGAAGCCACCTGAAACGAACTGCCAAAACCGGGATCGAGGCTTAAGTAATGCCCTTCATACGTTTCATCTTTTCTCTTTGCTTTGTTCAATGTATTTAATTGTTTCCGTTTTTCTGATGTAACTTAAGCTGCGCTGCTGATTTGATACAGTTCATACACTCGTGGATAGATGTATGGCATGCCTGATTGTCCGCAAATCGCTCAAATGGAAACAAAACTTAGTTAACCAATGAATAGATCTTACACAACATATTTGTGCAAGCAGTGTGTCAAATATATTCATGAGTCAACGCAATCAAACAAAGGAGCAAAGCAGTAAACTTTCAGCGCAGCAGAACTTTTAGTTTTCTATTCATTGGTGAACCAAACAGCCAACAATTTCGGAATACAGTTTCGGAAAACTAGCACGAGGTTGGATGAATGCTCGGGGGGGGGGGGGGTGGGGTACGTACATAACATGTTGACGGTACGGGTATGTGCCGCACATATGGGTGGTGTTTTGGGGCCAAAACTCTCTAAACAAGGGTCCCTTTTTCAACTGATTTTCCATAAACATGGTTGGGTTATCCAGAAATTGGCGAATAATAGCCACAAATGGCTAGTTTTCCGCCAAAATTCTTCATATTCGTTAAAGTGGGTATGACAGCAACTTTCGGTAATTAGAAGAGGGCACCTTGCTGAAAACTGGGCGGCAGACCCCCGTCCATCCGCGAGTCATGTACTCCCCCCTGGATCAAGTCATGTACTCCCCCCAGTCATGTACTCCCCCCTTGTTGCCTGAATTCTCGTGACTCCGTGTTTCAAATTGTTTGATAGATAGAAACATAAATTTTATGGCATTTGAAAGCCTAAAAACAGACTTCTTTAAGGAGTTTGAACCTCTTCCTTCTTGTTGCTAAATTGGCTGGGTAGCAAAAACGCTCCTCAGTGTGCTGGCTGGCTCGCTGAGAGACTTCATTTGACCAGGGGAACAAGCCGAACCAGTTAACGTTAGTCTTTATTAAGTCCTTAGCTTCCATTTTGATCCTCTTTTAAAGTCAATGCCCTTGCAGCCTCGATTCCTGGGTCAACTTTAGTATTCTCTCCTCTCGATATCTGTATTTGCCACAATTATTCTTTTCACTAAATGCTTCTGACAATACAATTTGCGATGTCTTCTGAAACTTCTCTGAGTGTAGTTCCTGGCAAATGGAGCAGTACATACTCTCTCCGGTGAAACCATATCGTGTCTTCCAAGAGAAATATTTATTATACGCATCATCATTTTTATCAAGGTACAACAGATAATCGGCCAGTTCTTTTACTGACTTGAAATCACTAACATCAATAAATGAACCAGGAATCGCAGCACCCTCATCATAATTTGCCCCCATCACCACCGGAACAATGTTCTGCCGAATGGTTCTCCAGTATTTCTCTGAAACCCAATCTTGGCAAAACGCATTCTCAAAAGCCAAGTAGAATTTGTACGAGGCCATCTCCTTCTCACAGGCAGGTTCTCCAATTTTACAGCTACCGTGATTCTTAAAGTATTTCCCACAGCCTCCATAGACAGTTAAATCAATATAGCGCTGTAATTCCAGAGCATAATCTTGCCTCATTTTCATGCAATTACTAACTGCCCAAGAAACGAGACGGTTCTTACCCTTGGCATAATTAACTTTAGCTCCTCTTTTCGGTTTCTCAAATTTGATATAACGTGTATAAGGAACGAATACATCAGAATTCCTACTAAATGTGGCTGTCCAGTTAAAGATTCCATTATATGGTTTATATAAATTGCTGTCCCTTTGAGGAGTTTCATGGCTGAGAAATATCCATTTTTGCTTTAAAGGTACAGTTTTCCGCAAATTTTTGAGAATATCTGCCCTGTAGTTTTTTTTCACCTCAACATCTCTTCCGTGGAATAAAAGAGCATCGGCAATTTTTATCAGCGATTTATCGTACGTTGCCAAGCAATTTTTACTCCTGGGGCAGCGCATAAATTCTCTACGTAGTAAGTCACCCTTGAAATATCCCCAACATGGCTCAAAAAACCAAGTACTGTAAAGCAGAATTATTTTCATTTGCGATTTGCTTTTGTTGCTGTTGTTGTCAACGTTGTTGTTGTTGTTGTTGTTGTTGTTGTTGTTTCTGCTGCTACCCTTGGCTGAGGAACACTCCGTTTCACTGCTCGGCATCATATATGATTTAAAGATGGCCTTCCTTTTGTTGCAATACTGTACGATGAGGATAATAGTTAAAAAACAAAGTGCAAAGAAAGCCCCTCGTATCCAAAGAAGCCTCATAATGAATCTGAGAATCCAGAAATTTTCTTCTGTACCTGCAAAGAGAGGAGCATTAACGTTCGTTGACAAAGAGCTTCACTAAAGGTCATGGAGAAAACAAAATTGTCGCGAGGAGCTCGTAAGGAAACTTGAAAACTACTTGAAAACTTAAAAAAGTTTTCACTCTTAAGAAGCGATCAGTATTTGCTCAAATTCTTGGTTTCTTATCAAACACATGGCATACGGTTTCGGAAAACTTGCGCGAGGTTGGATGAATGCTCGGGGGGGGTGGGGTACGTACATAACATGTTGACGGCACGGGTATGTGCCGCACATATGGGTGGTGTTTTTGGGCCAAAATTCTCTAAACAAGGGTCCCTTTTTCAACTGATTTTCCATAAACATGGTTGGGTTATCCAGAAATTGGCGAAAAATAGCCACAAATGGCTAGTTTTCCGCCAAAATTCGTCATAAAAGTGGGTATGACAGCAAGTTTCGGTAATTAGAAGAGGGTACCTTTCTGAAAACTGGGCGGCAGACCCTCGTCCATCCGCGAGTCATGTACCCCCCCCCCCCCCGGGATCAACATCGTCGCAAACTGGCACAAGGCGAAGACGAACCATAATTTTAACTTGACCTCAATGTAACGAAAGGTCTTTGGGAACCAGCCATCAAAATACTCTTTAATCCACAAAATGAATTCAAATGGCATGAACCACACAAGACCCGGACCCCAAGACTCCGCAAGTAAATGTAAATATTTGCATCCCGCAGTTTATCTTATATCAAAAGGTGGAAAATGAGTGAATAGACAAGAAAGCTTGAAAACTTTGTTGAATAATTTTTCTAGAAAAATGGAAACTAGGAAATCGACAATGTGAAGAGCTTATGACTAAGGTGCTATAATCCTGTACCGGACATATGCCACCGACACCGACCGATCCCTATAAACCTTTCTGAAGCTTTCTAAGGAAATTGTTTTGTTTTGCCAAAATAGTTCAGAGATCCTTCGTTCTTATAAAGTTTATAGGTTTGGTGCTTCTTGAGGGCGTGCAAATAGAAAAAAGTTGCTAAATTTTGTTTACACATTTAAAGTCAAGTCACATGATAATACTCAAGGAAAGTTTCTTTATCAAAACTACATTTTGCATTCATGGTACCTCACAAGTTTTCATGGCGCGCGAGAAGCTATGTACAAATTTCAAAGAGGTTTGATCCAGAGCTTTCATCACCTAACGTAAAGTTAGGCATCTCCCACCTAAAGAAAACAATAGCTTTTTTCCAGCAAAATGCGCGACTGCTATTGGTCAAAGAAGGTGGGCAGAATTCTGCCCCCCCCCTCCATAGGCTTTACTACAGTGACCTCGTTCCGGGCTGGCAACAATACAAGTCTCTTCCGCTCAGTGCCTCTCCTTCACGAAGGTCATCGTTTGTCTTTTGACGCGGAAGAGACTCGGGCAAGTCCACCCCTCAATGACGGTAAACAACAGAGGAGCAAATGAGAGAAAGGAGCTTGTCCTGAAATCTAAACAGGGAAGACATACGCCTAGGCGAAGAAAAATGATTTTCCAAGTTATGTTTGGGGTAACATTGCTTGACCATTCTAATAAGACCTTTGAGCTATAATGGCCTAAGTTAGGAAGGCAGAAGTAAAAGGAGTCTTGTCGTCAGCCTTCTTCAGGGGCTTCTAACCGAACCTATGATCATATGATGACATAATCGCATTCGTATGATTTCCATAAGATCATGTTTCGAACGCCAATTCAATCGACGTCGATGCAGCCAAACGACAATTGCGTAATGATTCTCACTCTCAAATAATTGATATTTGGAAAACTTACCGAATTCAAACAGAAGTTTCCTTCTTCCCTTTCAGTCTCCAACGGTGAACGATTGGTAGAAAATCGTTACAGTTAATTTGCTTCTATTTCATTTGTCCCTGCTGTTTCTGATTGCATGACAAGCTTGCTTACAGTTGATGCAATGATCATCGGACGAACCAATCAGGAAATAAAAAGGACGAATTCAATTCTCTGATGCATCCGCCTGAATGCCGGAAGCTGGATAACCCATGCTGCCACTCTTTGTGAGGATTTCGCAAAAGTTTCACAAACATCATGAAAACATCACCTTCAAAGATGAAACAAGTGCTAAAATTGGATCGCTAGAGGAGTTATGAGCCAAAGTAAAGGGTGTGACCTCATAAATTTTCCTACGGCTTCGCCCCAGACCAGAGATAAAAAACAATATATCTTCTTTGTGATATGATTCTGATACATGTGCTTGATTTTGGAAAATTTTAAAATATTTATTCAAAATATGAGCACTGAACTGTGACACTGTTAAAAACATACTGTTTAAAGGACAACTTTATATAATCCCGTTAGGAAAGAAGTTTCTTATGCACTGGAAAAGATTGTTGTCATTTCCTTTCTCTAGCGATTCTCGATTGGGCCTTGAAAAATTTTTCTACGGGGCTGGTGGGCCGCAGAAAGTTTTTGTTTCTTTCACTTTCGACCACCAAATTCTTTGAGAAAATATCGGTTTTCCCTCCGGCCCACCCTAGCAGATACCCATTGGTCTTGAGAAGACGAGAAAAATGTTAAAAAAGACTACCTCAATCTTTCAATTTTTAACATGACCGGTCCCTAAAATGGTTTGAATTTTCATGAATCATCAATATCTTGAACTCCAAGTTAGTCACATGGGTGAAAAACATTGGTGTGAACAGATATTTGTAGGGGAATGTACGGGATTTGAGCACGCACTGGAACATCTCAAAGCATTCTTGAAGCTTTTCCAAAGTTTAGGTATTATTCAAGTACTTGCCGAGTAATAGAGGAAAGAAGCAAAAGTAAAGTAAACTATGTCAAAAGTATCTCGTTTGTCGAAATAGATTTTAGATAGTTTCTTAAGTTATATTTTCCCAGAACTGGAGTTTCTTGATTTTTGCGATCTGAGAGTTGAGTTTCTTATAAGCTTTTTCTTATAAAAAATGCTTGCAGGATTTTCGCCCGGTAAAGAGAGTTTTCAGCGATAAAGTAGCCTGCGTGCAGACTCTTGATAAAAACTTGAAAAGATAGAGAATACTTTAGTTTCTCATTAAGAGTCTGCACGTAGGCTACAATAAAGAGGATTTCTCATTTGAAGAAATAGGTCTTCAAGTGATAAGGTGCGTTTGAGAAGCTTACTTCATGAATCGAAAAGCCAACTTTCTTAAAGGTGATCTGAAACGAAAATTTTTATTGATTCAAATTAATGGCACTGTCGAATGATACGGACTCCTGTTTAAATTTCTTTGATATCTCTTGTCGTTTTCAAGTTATCCACTGATATTAAGTTTCAGTTTATTACCTCATTTTGTTTGCAAATTGCTAGGATGCTATATTGAAAAAAAGCTGTATCTAAGCTCTGAAAGGCTACAATTGTCGGAGACACTTAAGTTGAGCTGAATAGATGTAATAGAAATTGTTTCATGGACTGATATGATGTTTAAAAAGGTATGCCAATTTAAGAAATGTTCTTGGAGTCAATTTCCTTTAGGAAACATAGCCAGCCTAGAACATTTTCATTACTTTTTGCAAACAAAATGACGTCATCGGCCAATCATACAAAATAGTGTATAATTCGAAAATGAAACAAGGTATCACAAAATGGTAAACGACATTCTCTATCATTCAAAAGTGCTATCCATTTGCATCAATAAAAATTTTCGCTTCAGAGCACCTTTTTTTCGCCGAAAACACTCTGTTAACATCCCGTGGCATTCTGGGCCAGAAGACAGGATAATACAACAGAGAAATTGCAGCATGTGTTTGGCAGTATTTGGGGCCGCATGTCAATCAAATGATATGTGGTAATTTCATATACATATGCTTTGTAATATCCAGGGGTACAATCTCTTGAAAAGTTTTATTGGTTGGAAAACTTCACTCTTCAATCAAAAAAGTTGGCCTAATAGCTGAAGTTGGACTTCTAGCTCCTGAATTAATGAAGTCGCTTTTTCGTCGAGGAATCATGTTTTTCATTGAGAAAGGTGGATATTCGCTGTAAAGGAGATAGTTTTGGATTGCTTTTCATTAAAAAGATTATCTAGGAAAAACCAAGAATTAATTGAATATCTTAAAACAGACCTGCAAAAATGTATGGAAGGATTTCACAATAGGTTTGCTCTGACAGTTGCATTGCACCTATACCCAGGAACGCCAGCACGAGAGATTATCCCTTCCCTCTGCAGACACACAGACATAGTCCTGCAGCGAACAAAACTCTTTCGTCCCACAACGTTGAGAAATCCACTTTATTGATGGAAACGTACTTTTTCGCTTGCGAAACCTACTATTTTATCAGTTAGAAACCCGCTTTCTTCAAAATAGAAACCCAATTTGTCGGGTGAAAAACTTACTTTAACAGTGAGAAACCTACCTATTTCTTCGACGAAAAATCACAATCTTTGAAAGCCCTACTTTAGCGGTCGAAAAGCCTAATTTATCAGCAACCGCGTGAAACTCACTTCATCCCTGACAAAACCTACTTTTCAGTGACAATGAGAAACCTATTTTCGAGCGAAAAAGTAGGTGTCCTGGCGATAAACGATGTTTTTCGAATTCTTGTGTATTTTGCTTGCCATAAACGTCCCCGACCAAAATCTCAAGAGACCGATCGACAGAAAAGAAACTGCGCACGCATGCACAAAAACTCGTAACTTTGAGTCCCCCCTGGCTCCCTGTAACAGTTCCCAATATTCAGCAACACTTGATATTTTCTTCCTTGATTTTTCATTTCAACAAGCTTCTCTGTCCGAACACTTTCTTATCTCAGATTGCTCAATGACGTCATTTTGCGTAGTTTCTGATCAACCAAACAAGGGCAGATTTTGTAATACAATAGCATCAGTCGCTTTGGTTCACACCTCAATTTAAAGCGATTAGCGAATGAAGACAAAAGAAATCCTCTCAAGCAGAAATTCAAAACAAACGAAGCCGCAAAGTCGCCCTGAAGTCAGTACGGCAAACTCTCGTTTGGTGCGCGCGAAGGGATGTTTTTAAGAGAAGGGGTTTGCTTATAACAAAGGAAGGTGGGTAATACTAAAGGTCAGTTTCGCGGAATTTGCTTATTTGATTCAGGAGCTGAGGAGTGACTGCGTACATCTGAGCAATAAATATGCAATAATTGTAATGCCCTCTGCTTGGTTTCTGAATGAAATAAAAAAGTCAACGAGACAGCACTTTACTCTCCTACGCAGAGGTTCCCCCTCCCTATGATGAAACACAAGAAAAGAAAGGAAGGAAAGAGAAGGAAAGGAAGGAAAGAGTTCCTTTTCTTTCTTTCTTCTCGCGCGCTCCTTCGCAGTAGTTCCGTTTTGCTTGCAATGCGATGCTTCCAATGCGATGATTGAGGAACCTCTGCATTGGAGAGTAACAGCACTTTAGATTTACCCTCCTTCTTTCGTTATAAGCACATACCTCTCTTAAAAACCTCCCTTCGCCCGCACCAAACGTGAGTTAGCCGTACTGGTTTCAGGGCGACTTTGCGGCTTCGTTTGTTTTGAATTTCTGCTTGAGAGAATTTCTTTTGTTTGCATTTGCTAATCGTTTTGAATTGAGGTGTGAACCAAAGCGACTGATGCTATTGCATTACAAAATCTGCCCTTGTTGATCAACCAGATCAAGACAAGACAAAGAAGTCTCCAATTGGCAAAGAGGCTGTTGCCAAGAGGCAAAATGGCGGGAGGCGGGAGTGAAGTATAACCAGAAAGAAATTAATTCCACGATGATGAAGATGATGATGTACATAGACGGTAAAGCCATTACGTTGCAAAACCACCAGTTGTAAGTTCAACGTGAAAAATTGCAGGGAATTCGCATGGTTTGAAACTGATCAGAATTCATTCATGAGGGTAAGGGCACTGTAAGGGCTGCCATCATGCCCGATAAAAGATCCATTGTTTACGAAAATTTTATACCCGACGTTAGGCCGATTTGCTGCCCTATTATGGCTGATTTTTGCAAATTATTCCAAAGTTGGGAGGACTGCAGCCCCCAGCCCCACTGTCTCCTACGCCTATGGATCAGATCATCTGATTGTCAGATGATTATTTATTTATCATGATGCAGGTATGTGATGTCAAAAATACATTTTTGGCTTTTTGGCCAGGTTATAGAATGTTTTGGCTTTTTGGCCAGGTCAGGTTGTAGAATGTTTCATTAGGTATATTTTGGTTCCTAGGTAGGAGAGACTTTTTGCCCTGTCTGTGTTGCTTTTCAAAAAGGTTGATTTGGCTTCGTTTCAAGATCTTTGAGTAATCCAGCTCAAGCCACTGATGAGTCTTTTTTTGTGTTTTTTACAGGAAGCTTGACCTAAATAAATCAAGTGCAGTCATCTGAAGGTAGCATGTTGCTGCCACAGTTGGGAAGTGTAAAACTGAGCATTGCTGTCTTTGTCCTTAGTTCTATAGGTGCAACGTTTGTTAATAAGGTACTGCAGCAGTTGATGAGTTAGAGAAATGTTAAACACCCCAATTGAGCCAGTTAACAAATTTGTTTCATGCTTAAAAGTTTTTGCAGCTCTTAAAGGCATTGAGTCATGGTAAATAGCGATTCTCCACTGGGGGTCTGTCTGCTTTCATGTGATCAGTTTGTCTTCATGTGATCAGACAGAAAATGTTTGTCTGCTTTACCCACTGGGAGGTTACAAAATCATGTGTACAGTTTGAATAACAGCCCATCGGATGGACGAAGGCTATCATCATGACTCAGTAATTTGTGCAAAGTGGGTATACGCTGTCTATTTACCATGACTCAATGCCTTTAAGCTTTTCATCATATTCCATGAACTAATGATAATACTTGCTTACCTAGTATGTAAACTTATAGTACATGAGAGAAAGCAGTTTTTTAAAGTTGAAGTTTGTGCGATGAAGTTTTTTTGTTAAGTTATTAGCTTGTAAGTAGATGATGAATGACAACCTATTTCAAAACAAAATTATTATATGTTCAAAGGAATTTGACAAATGTTTGACTTTCAAAAGTATACATTTTCTGATTCATCTGGTGTGGACAAGGTGAAAGCAAGGGATCTACCAACAAGATTTGATCTATATGAGCCATGTGGGCATTTTTTTGTAGCTGATATGTATAATTTTTTGTTGAGTCTGTTACTGCCCAGATTTAGCAGATTTTGAGAAGCCAGAGGTTCCTTGCCATGGATGCAAATTATTACCTCATAAGACTGTTGGAACCAGCTGCTGATAGGAGAAATTTTGTTTGTAAAACAATAGGGAACAATACATCTTATTAATTCTTGTGCTGTAGCAACAAGATATTGCAAAGTATCATATTGCTTGTATAATTAGGGAGCAGTAGCCTTTCGATTGTCAGGTCTTTTTGACCAACCTTGTTGTTCTTTTTTGACTCACCCAGTATAACATGAGAGTACAACCAAAAGTATAACATTTCTTAAAGATTTGATTCTTTAGCTCTCGTCAAGTTGATTCAAGAACATTGTAATCCTGATTTATGATTTTATTTACAGTATGTATTGTCAGTTCTCAAGTTCACATACCCAACTGTCTACCAAAGGTATATTTGGATTTACTTTTATTTGCTTAATGATATTGATTAACAGAAGCTTTCTTTTGCTGGACATGTGATAAGAAACAGTGGACATGGGTGTGATTTTCTCACTGGAATGGTGTATAGACAACAGAATTGTGGAAGACCCAAATTGACGGGACACAGTACTGCCAGAGTACTCAGAGCAACGCAAGAACAGGGATGACTGAATATGATTTTTTTAAGTGCCACAGCAGATCATTGTAGCAATCTAACCGCTGGGTGATGATGATGATGATGATGATGATGATGATGATGATGATGATGATGACAATGACGATGACAATAAAATTTAAATTCTATTCCTTGAACTGACAATTGTATTGAATTTAAATTCCAGTTGCATGTAAATTCTCATTCCATTATGGACCCCTTACTATCATTATCCAAATTTCTGGGTCTAAATGATGAGCAATTTTACAACACAAGATTTTCACATCTTACTTAGTTTTTGACTGATAGATTAGAGTTTTAGTTTTCAATATCAGTGTCGTACATTTGATTCCACGCACAGCATGCTTAAAGGGGCTGGATCATGTAAAGTGAAGGAATTTCCTGGAAACAACAATTTTGCATTATTTTTGATAGGCCATATCACAGAGATTTTCTCTGCCTTTGTCAAAATGAAGATTGTATTTTGAAGATGGATTCTTGAATTTGGTAGAGATACAAGCAATGCACTAATATGTTGTACGATTGCAGAGATATTGGTGGATTTTTACAAGTAATTATGTTGTGAATGCACCACCCCATCCACCAAAATCCCCACAGAACCCAATGGGCACTTGTGGGCAATACTATAGGTTATAGAGAACAGGTTTGTCTATAGTTACATGACCTACCCCCTTTGACGTTTTTTACTGATCTCGTATATTGTTTTCATTGCAGTTGGCAGATGGGTGTTGCCTTCTCATTCCTGGTCACAGCATCGTCTCTAGGGTTTATACAATTGTCATCTTTTGACAGGTATGCTACTTATTCGTTTGTGATACAAACAAGAACATACCTTGCTAACAAACAGACTGACCAGGCTCTTATGAATGAGGTTATTAGGAAATTTTCAGGGTGTAGTTCTTATCGCAAGGACATGTTCGCGGGAACTTCTTCTGGCTCACCCGGTATTTCCTGTGCTATGTTTACATACCGGGTACCAAGCAAGACATACTGACCAAGACAGAAGTTTCCATTTAAAAGAATTCAAAGGACCAAGAGTGCTCGACAGATTTGAATGATTCAAATTCTGATGTAAAACCTACAGACCAAAGTACTGGGTGACCCACAGAAAACTTCACAAGCTAGATCGCACATATTTCCTTGGAAGCAAATGTTGTGAAGACAAACAAGGTATCAGCATGTAGCTGAAAGGCTCCCCTATCTTTTGAGATGTTGCTTGCTCAGTTTAAGATATGCATACTGTCCAAAAAAGCAGTTACAGAAATATGAAAATTTCGGTCGTTTCTCGGACCACTCTCTTGCTTTCCAGTCCATTTTTTGGGAAGTGTGAAGAAAGATGAATTCCAAATTCACTTCGGAGCATGAAATTTGAATGAGGAACAAAATTCAATGATTTTGTAAGCAAAAAATTTCCCCAGACGACTCCTAATCCATCGCAATATCGAGATTTCACAAAGTTTTAACTGGAAAATGATGGTGGTTATTTCACTCAAAATGAAGAATCCTGGATTCGAAATTTTCATTGAATCTGGTTTTTCGGATGGTAACTATTGCTTAAATGACCATGCAGCATCTCAAAAGGTAGCTAAGCCTTTCAAGTAATTTGTGATAGAAAGCATTTGGCAATGGCTTTTGATTTCAGGGAGCTAGTTATGATCTTGGGAAGTTTTTGGGGTCACCCAGTATTTTCATAAATTTCCTCACATTTTATGAATACTGAAAATTTTGAAGTAAATTTAACTCTACACAATTTCCTAGTTGTGAAATACTTGAAAAGGCCTAAATCACCTGATCAAGTCGTTAGGAATGTCTTAGGACAATTTGTAAGTACAATTCAACTCTTCTTGTACTTTTCAGAAATGGATTTTGAAATAAATTCGGAAGTTTTTCATTCGCATCGTAATAAATGTGCAGGCGATATCTCTGCCAATAAAAGTCTATATTTCCTTTATATTTCTATGCGAGATGTTACTTTATTGACCTGACAGCGTATTTGCAATATGGAGAGCGGTGGGAACTCTAGAGGAGGAGGGATAGCGGCAGCAGTTGCTGTCCTTGTTGTTCTCCCGTCGGGGTTCCTATCGTTCGGCATCATGTGCCCATGCTGGTCCGACACCCAATGTGGAACAGATCCCAGTTTGTGTCAATATTTAATCTTAGCCAACTTTAAACAAGACTTCTGATCATTCAACAGTGCTATCACTTTGCATTGATGAAAAGTTTCGCATCAGGTCACCTTTTCAATATAACTGTAGATGCATTAGCTATTGCCCAATTTTTTCAAAGATGTGACGCCAATACTTTTTGCGACCCAAATTCTTGGCAATGAAATTTTCAAAGTAACGTGTAACATTATCTGTCTATGCATTCTAGATATTCATTCAAGCAATGGTTACCTGCAGTGTGCTTCTTTACTTTGGGAATCTATTCTGGGTCAAAAGCTCTCTCTAAACTTGTAAGTATATTTCAGTTATTCGTTGCAAGAATGACCAATGAAACAGAGCAGTATCCTTTTTATGTGCGAAGAATGAGCACATTATGTGATGGGGCTGAAATCTGTATAGGAAGGAAACGAGGTAGGTAGGTAGGTAGCTAGCTATCTACGGATGCTTTTCGTGCCAAAAGTGTAACAATAGGTTATGCATACCTGAAATAGTTTGACCTTTGAAGTTGTCATTAGAATTGCAATTAGCTAGGAGTATTACTTAATGGCAGCAATTTCGAAGTTTTATCTGGCAACTTGACAGGCAGGTTTATGATCTGAAGATCTAAACCAGGAGCGGACAATTAAGCCAGAAGAACTACTATGGGTATGGCTTCAACTTCGAACATTTATCTGGCAGTGGCGACTTGATTCATAAATAAGAAAGTCTTAAAGGACACGCAACTCGCCTGGGCAGGGCTAAGTTAGTTTGCGGGACTAGATTGTGGGAAAAGACCATGCGCAAACAGAAGTGGAAATTTGCTTGCAGTGTGCTGTTTTGACTGCCCCCTGTAGATGGTGCTCCGCAGAGGACTATTTTAACACTGGGAGATTTTGAGTAGTTTCTCCTTTGTTCCCCTGTGTTAGAACAGCCCTGTGCGGAGCACCAAGCGCAATCAGTTAAGGGGGCAGTCCCTAGGGGGCAGTCAAAGTCCCTCGCCGATATCTTTCGCCCAGTCGCCCATAGTGAAGGTTGCTAGCAGGCTAATTCTTGCCCCAGTATTTCACATGCACCGGAATTCTTCGCACATCCCCATAGGGTACCTATTTTTCCATTAACCAATAGCCCTAATCGGCTAGGGTTTGTTCTAGCCATTTCAAGTCATGTGACCATACTCTTGGCAAGTTTCAGTATTATGCCACTTTTTGCACTCATGGCTTACCTTTGGATGGCCTGGAATATTTAGAGAAATCGATAGATGTCTTTCAAGAGATTTGTCTATTGTTTTTTTTTTTCGATTTTTTTTTAGTGGGCTTGTCAGGATTTCTAGCCCTTGAAAGCTAATATAGGCCCACTTTGCATGCCGCATCAGGCATGGGACCCCTAGTTTAACGTCTCCTTGCGAAGGACGGCGAGTTGCGTTGTGAGGTCTGGCCCCCGAGGTCACCCATTCGGAGTTTGACCCCACTCGACCGAGCTTAACTTCAGTTACCTGACGAAAACTGTTTAGGCCATTCGACCATTCACCCTCGTTTGTGGCCGACATTGCGATCACATTTACTTGAAATTGGTGTAAGCAAACTTCAGCCGATTTGTCTAGGGATCAGCGGGATTCTTGTATTGCCTCATTTTTGAAATTTCAATCAGGTAATAATTATTTTGCCGTGGTCTTTGATTTTTTATGTCTTTGACAGCCAGTTCCGATATTTTTCACAATGTTCCACCTGGTCTACATCTTCAGTGCACTTGCAGATGAACTTCTGTTCAAAAAGGTAAGTCAGTTCATAAAAAGACCTTTTAGCTATTCTGAAAAAGAATCTCAATCGAATGATGCTTTGCTACATTTTGTAGAATTTTCTAACGTGCGTAATAGTGGTAGAAGCCCTAACGTAGGCTTTAATTAGTTGTAATTTAGCGATTCTCTTTTTTCCTAGCCTACTTTAAATAGATGATCAAGAAAAATAATAACGCCACTCGATCGAATCTCGTGTATAAAAATGTAGAAAAGTAACACTCGACCAAGGCTCTTTTGCTTAATCGCTAAAAGTTCTATTGACATCTCAACAACTCGGGTCATTTACTGCTTATAGCTTCATTGCATTTAGGCCCAGGGGGGGTACTCCCTAACTTTCAATACGGGGAGGTCCATGCCACTATTTCCTTGCTGACCCCAAAATATTGAGCCTAACGTTTTGGGGACCCCATATATTGAGTCCAATATTTTGGAGACCCGCACCAAATTCCACAATTCTTCAATTTTTCAGATTTGTGGACCCTAAATATTGAATTTTTGTCCATGTTGTAATTCACAGACCCCAAATATTGATTTACGTAAAATTTCAGACCCCAAATATTGGCATGGACCTCCCCGTATTGAAAGTTACCAAGTGTCCCCCCCTGGGCATTTAGGTCCCCTAAACACCGCACTGCTCCGTTTAACGGAGGAAACTTATCTTTCTTTGCTTGAGTTCACATCACTTTGCTGTGAAAATGGAGCTTTTGAAAAATGGGCTAATGAAAACGCATAAATTTGAGCGCGGTGCATTGCGAACATGATGCGTTTTGAAAACGATTCGCTTTCAGAGTGAACGCCAAAAACGGATACATTTTAAAACGCTTCACATTCCTTGTATCGTCTTTTGATTACAGTGGATTACTGACTCGTGATTTGCCCTCTTTGACAGCTATTGACAAAAGGCTTTGTATTGAAGGGGGCTAGCAGCGTGAGCCCTGCCACGTGATTTTTGTCAGAATAGGACACCCTTTTCAGAGGCACATCCCATCAGGGTAAGTAGGGGATTACCTCCTTCGTAGCAAGCGTTCTTTTAAGGTTTTTTTCTTTTTTATTGTAGAACCATCCTTCGAAGGCATTATTTGGCCTCGTAATTGGATCTGCTGGATTAGTGTTTTCCATTAGAAATGACAGTCAGGTAGACATTCATACTTTCTTTGGCAAAATCACCGCAATGTTGTAGAGCTGGGGAGGTTCTTATTATGGTAGGTTCTTATATTCGGAGATCTACAGTAGCGAGAGCTTTATTTCTTTCAGAAACATACATTTACAGATATTTTGTACAGCGGTTATTTCCATGCATTACTTCTTATTTCAAGACTAATCGATTTATCCGTTTTAGTTTGATATTATAGGATACAAATGGATGTTGATACATTGCTTCTCTTCAGGTACTATCCCTTAATTGCTTCTTTAAAATCTCATGTTTGCAATTCACGTTATTATTAAATTTTTGTTATCCTTCATGTTTGGTACATTAGGTACATAACTGTGTGTGTGTGTATGTATGTGTGTGTGTGTTTGTTCCTGAAATTTATTACCAAATAAAATCTGTAGTAGTGAAGTGATAGAAGAAATGAGGTAACCGTCGATCAGTCCTTTTTTAGTTGGCTAGACTTATGACGATGAGTCCCTTGTATCCCTGCGGTAAACATTGGTCAAGAGGGGCTCATAATGAAACAGTTAAAACCTCAGCCCTATTTTCTTCAATCATCAATGACATTATGATAGAATCACGGCTTCGAATCTCAATCCCGTAGGAGTGTTTTCAATTCTTGAATCGAATCGAAAATTCTATAAAATTTACACCGTAACAATAGTAATTCACAAATCTCGCAATCTGATTGGTACTGTAGGAATTGCGAAGTTTGGGCCTAAATAGAGCCAGGTTTTTCAGAGTAATATCAGGAGTTTCTGTTGACTGAAGGGCCATCAAGTCAAAGAGCACAAGGAAACAAGAGACACGTCGTCATAAGTCTAGTAGTTTGCTTCAAACCAGGCCACCCTGAAAAGAGCTACCTTCGCTGATTTCATATTACTAATTAGCTACACTCCATTTGGACCCTCAAGTTACGCTCATCCCGTTGAGTTGAATTGTTGCTGTAATTGTCGCTTCAGTAAGGGCCTTGAGTTGTAAAAACCTCAGCTGTAAAACCAGTCTGCCTAGAGTTCTAAAACCAGAAAGAAACGCCAATCGGTGAGGAGTTTCTGTTGCCCGTCGTGTACTGGTCAGAATATGGCTTAGAGGAAGGCGGTTTTTGTTATTATAGCAAGAATGGACATTTACCGAAGTGCTGATGCTATAGAAATAGAAATCATTTTAACAGGAGACAGTTCCATCGAAACTTTTTGGGATAATTCTACATTCGACACTTGCAGTATATTAAGACGATCCCAGTATTAGACTTATGGCCATGAGTCCGTTGTATCCCTGCGGTAAATCTTTCTCAACAGGGACTCACGATGAAATAATGGAAAAAGTGTTCCTATTTTCTGCAATCATCTATGGAATTATGATGGAATCACGGCTTCGAATCTCATATCTCGGGGGTATTTTGTTCAATCGAATCGAAAATTCTATCCCATTTACCGTAACAATGGTAATTCACAAATCGTGCATTCTGATTGATACTGTGGGAAGCTCAGAGTGTGGGCCTAAATAGGGTCAGGTTTTTCAAAGTAAAATGAGTCGCTGCTGACCGAAGCGACATCATCAAGGCAGAGAGCATATTGAAGCAAGGGACTCAAGGTCATAAGTCTATTCCAGTGTGGTGAACATTTCGACAGGATCTCCTATCATCCAAAGCTAAGAAGCTACACTTGGAATTTTGACCTTAGCCCTTAATTTATTCTGGCAACATACATACTTAATTACTATTATCAAATCCCCACATAAGGAAAATTCTGGTGCAAGCAGTGAGCTAGGAAGTCTAAAAAGGATCAAAACAACGACGGTGGAATAGAAGAATTCTAAAACTGTCAGTTTTGCTGCCACTTCTACTTTGAATGTTTTTGATAACTGTTTTATTTTTTTAGCATCATATTCATGCTTTGCAAAGAATATTTACAAATCACAGTTGAGGTAAAGCAATCTTCTCTTGTTTGTTTCGTTAATTTTTTCTCCGCACGAATTTAACTGACGAGTGTGCCACGAAACGCGTTGCTGGTTAATTCGTTGTTTCTCTTGTAGGATTTAATAGTTTTCTCCCCAGTTAATTGTTAATTTGGTTGCTATTCTTTTACAGGAGCTACAGGTGATGAGTGTGCATCAATAGCGTGTTCATGAACCAATATCAACAAGTAATTCTAAGGAACTTGAATAAAATGCAACAAACTACAGACTTTGAAACATTTTAACACTTTTTATTCACCTGATACCTGGCTACTAAAAATTTAAGTTTATTAATTTTAATCTGAAATCGTGTTCTATTGGCCTTTTTCGCCTGTTTCGATCTATTTTCCAACAGGGATTTAGACAAGATCATATATAATTCGTCATTCAGGTAATTATTATTTGAAGATCTCATTCAAACCTTTGAAAATATTCTATTGAAGAATTCTTTATTCATTTTGCAACGACTTAAAGTTTTTAATTTTAGTGTTTCTGTTTCAAAGAAATGACATGATCTGCAATGGAATGACATTCCCTCCACAGAAGTGTTTTGTTCAATTGACTAGATTGAAATAGATGCTTTCATATTGCTTTGCTGACTAAATTGCAACCTTTTATGAGCCAAAGTATCGAAAACTAAGGCAAAAAGCAATAAGGAATATTCTTACGTAGTGATTATTGGTAGTCACCCAGCGTTTCCGTTTGAAAATCAGGTCTATTTCTGTCCTCATAACCCAAGAAACTAATAGATGTGAAGACCACGATATCGGAGGATAATACAGTAGAAGCCCTATTCAGCCCCCTCTCTATTAAGCCCTCCCCCTTGATATGCCCACTCTCTCATAAGCCCCTCACTTCTCCAAGCCAAACTTAAAAAGAATTCATTGTCTCCATTAAGCTTTCTTTGAGAAGTCAATTCAAGAGGTTACCAAACGGTTTTTATCTGTTTAACTGAGAATGTTCGCTTCGAGGTTGATTTCGATGTGGTGTGGAATTGGAACTGCGTTGAATTTGTGTATTTGACTTACGAAATTGTATGATGATTCCGCAAAATACTAAGTAACATAGCCAAAAGCTATCATCTCGAATAATTGCTTCGAAGCATCGTTGTGATCGCTGAAAGATTCAAAAGATGTTTCATTCTTTCATTCCAGTTTCATTACATTGATGGCCATTGGAACTATTTCAGGTATGTTTCTACCCTCGTTTGCAACGTTTATTCATCGGTGAGAGGAAACAAGATGTTTATTCTTTAATGACATGTGCAAGAAAATCATACATGTGTCTCAATTGTTTTTCTGTGTGCCTTTCCTTCATGCAGTCTCAGCTCGATTTAAATTATGGCACCACACTACAAACGAGGACAGCCTCGCTTTTAAGGAAAACAAAATTAGGCCATGTTTTGCCATGATTTGAATCGAGCTGAGACTGCAAGAAGGAATAGCACAGAGAAACAGCGATAGAGGCACTGGTATGATTTGTTTATACATTGTATTAAAGAATAAACATCTTGTTTCCTCTCACCCATGGTTTATCCTACCACTTTCGTTATTAACCCTATTACTGTAGGGTCAATCGCCCTATTCCTGTAGGGGCGGGGGGAATTTTCCCCACCTTCAAAACTTTTTCAGTTTTGATATACAATGCAATTTTTTATCAATAAATCCTCATAGATATGTGACTAAAATTGATCGGTCCTCATTATTATGGTTAGAAGAAAAAAATTTTGGGACACGTAACATAAATATGACTCATCGCCCAAATGTCCCAACTTTTGGAGAAAAAAATTTTTCTTTTATTCCGTTGTCTTGTATACCATTCGAAAGCCAATAGAAAGAGAACTAAGATAAGCTAAAAATTTAGCCTCAACAGCTGTTTTACAGGAGCTATGTAATCCTTGCAATTTGATAACTTCACATTTTGGTTACCATGGAAACGAAAAATGTGGTTAAAAATGAGGTAAAGTCCACATAGTACTAATATTTCCACTATATGCGACGTGATTTTATCCAAACATTCATTGACTTACAGCATGATTTACTGTGGAGAAAAAATCCCCCCCCCCTCCTACAGGAACGTGAGCTACTTAAACTGAAAGGTAATGCAGAAATTACATACAGATAGCTGATTATTTGAGCACCCTTGATACCACCACATTGTTCACCGCAAATCTATTTATTTTCGATTTATTCAGCAAATGAATTAAAGTGGCCATAGAAGTTAAAATCCAAACAACCACGGCTTTCTCCCTGATGCAGGGAAATAGCAGAAGATGAATTGCAATTGAACACATTTTCTACTGAGTGAGCCAGAAATAGCTACGACTTTTAAAATTTCACAGCATCAACAGCGATTTTAGAAATACAACAACGATTTAAAAAAATATGGCTGGATTTACAAATGGAGACACAAATTTAGAAATGTGTAACCCATTCACACGGAAGCCCACTGCAGGCTTAAGAAAGTGCAGGACACGTGCCCTTACTACAATTTTTGTACCGCGCCATAAAAAGCCGAGAACAAAAACATGTGAATTCTGGACCTGTGTTGATCAAGAGAATCTGTTTTCAAGGCAACACACAACTTATTGATGCATAAATTATGTGCTATCGTCTACCTCGCTATACATGTCATTCTTTGTATCATTGACATTTACGTGCAGGTGAAGTTGGCAAGGCATTGGAATTCCCATTCTTATATTACAAAAAATTTCATGCTGGATGTATCGCAAGGTATTAATGGTCCTGCTTTCTCGCATCTTCCACCTTAGCTTGTACGCTATTTTAAGGATATTACCTATTTCAAAAGTGTCTGTCAAGACAGTTCTATTACAGACCCAACCTGGCAACCAGCCCACCCCAATTATAAGGCTATTAAGCCTGATCTCCACTGGGTGAAAAATGTCGAGGCGGAAAAATTTCTGGCAATCTAATTGGCTGATCGAATTGTCGCCGCGGAAAAATGTCGAGCTACTTTTGAAAAAATGTCGACATGTTTCCGCCTAGTGGAGATCCGGTTTTACAGACCATGTTTAGCGACAGATCTTTGTATTAACGACACATCAGTTCTGAGGAGCATACAGAGATTGTGTAGGAGTCTATACGAAAGGATGCTCATTGACAAAGGCTGCATACGTTCAGACTTGTTTGAAACGAAATGTCGTGAACACTTCAAAGTATGCTGACTCTAAAGAACGCTATCTTTATTTCTCATAGTGGTATATGTGGTGCTTTGCTTGGTCTCTCGTATAGCCGATTGACAGAGTTGATACCAATTGCAAAAATTCGATGGATTAGTAGTATATCAATGGTGGGTATTGCTTTTTCATTTCCTCATATGGTGTGTCTTTGTGTGACTTCTCGTGGCTGTAGCAGAATTAATGCAGGGCTTAATTTTGAAATGATTCTCACAAATGAAATACAATTACCGTAGAGCTCTATTAGCCCCCTCTCTATTAAACCCCCCCCCAACACTTATATGTGAGATTCCAGAAATTACCAAAGATTTTCAATTCATTTAGCTAAAATTTTGCATGCTTTTTTTGGTATAGTTTGGTCAAATTTATGAACTTGACTCGTAAAGCTGGTAAAATTGAAAGTTGAATCTTGTCATTTGATTTTGTGAATAAGCCCCATCCCTAGTGAATAAGCCTCCTCCCTTCCGCCCTGAATTAGCCCCCTTCGTACCAAGCCACCTCTCTCTGAAGCCCCTACTGGAGTATCCGAAATTAGATAAGCCCCAGGGAGCTAGATAAACCTTTTACGGTATATTTGATGTTTTCTTTCAAATTTGATTGACTTTGAATACGTAAATTTTTGAAATGATGGTGTATCCCTTCTATATTGGTTCTAGTACGCGCAAGACATTGCAAGACTGGTCCTTAACATTAGCATCTTTTGAGGAATTAGCTGATCAGATTTAGTTCAATAAAGTTTTTTACAATCTCCACTCCACACGATTGATGGTTTGCAACTTCTTTAAAGAAATGTTGTAATTCATTCTTCTAGGCAATACCATCCCCTTGATTTTGAGGTCAATGCTTGTTCAATTTTGCACCTGACTCTTTTCTCCAACCGTGAACCAGACCCTAGCCAAACGCTATTGTCGCAAAGTTGATTGTTTGGCGTTGTCTGCTTAATTTTCTTGTTTAAATTTGACCTAGTAATTTTATTTTCATTTTCAGGCGATGACCTCTGCGTTATCATTTGTGTTCTTTGAATTTGTCCTGTCCACGACTTTGGCTTTGAGGTAATGAATTTCAAGGGTTTGTTTCCAGAGAACACATTTCTTTTGCGGACGCGAGATGTTTGAGAACATGCAGCGTAAATCAATTTTATTGTTCCCTTGTTGGATACTATAAAAGCTCTGTTTAGCCCCTTTCTATTGAGCACCCTCCCTCCTCTCTGAGCCAAAATTTAAATAGACCCCCCTCTTAATTAGGCGTCCCTAACTGATATGAAATTCTAGGGGCTATCAAAGATTTCCTGTCATATAGCTAAGCAAGTTTGCATGGTAATTTTGATATGGTTTGGGTAAAACTGTGTCCAATTTATGTATTGAACTCCAACAATTGTATCTTGAATGCGCAAAATATGGGGTAAAAGAACTAAACAGCTAGATATCTTTGTCCTTTGATTTGTGAATAAGATCCCTCTCTAATATGCCCTTTCTGGAGTGTCCGAAATTAGAAATGTCCCCCCCCCCCGGAGCTCAATAGAGCTTTTAAAGTATCTTGCAGTTTCTGTAGCGAAACAAGGACGTTAAGAGTAACCTACTTTATTCCTGTTGCGTTGGCAAAAGATTTTTTGTTTGTGTATTGGCTCACTATGTTTGCTTGGCACTGGTCATTTCCACCCTTTATTATTCAACGGAAAAGCAGAATGGTAGCATAGTGATAAGGATTTGATAAGTGGTGACTCGTTTAATCGAGTAAACTCCTTCTTGCAAAGTATTGATTTTAAATGCAAGAAAAAGTTTCTGTACAAAACAGTTGTTTCTGTCTAAGGAGATGCACTTTTTATTCCTCGATATAATTTGAATTCGAGTAAAATTGGTTCTTTCTTCTTTCCAGCATCATTGTCGCTTCAAGTGGTTCAATCATCTACACATATGCTGTCGCTCAAGTAGAAGCTACGAGGGACCCTACTAACATCGAGGACTTGAAAACTAATACCTCAATTTTATGATAGATTTTTTAAATTATTTAATGTTTAGAAATAATTAGTAAGGGTCAAAAGTTTGAATTTTCATTTTTGTACCATCCCTTTATTACTTTGTATTTATTTTGTAAACTCTTCTGGGATACATAAATAGAGCTTCTCTAAAAATGACACTGCAACAATAGCTATATTGTAACTTCTGGCATGAATTTTACTCTGTTTACCTCAAAGAAATCGTTTATTCCAAGAAAAGTACATTCCAAGATAATTCTAAGATAAATATGCTTCCAGTAAATCGGAAGCAAGTTGCAATATTTCACTGAAATGTATGTTAGGGTGAACCAATAGCCGTACTTTTGGGTTGAAATTATCACCTTCAAACGGACGTGATTTCAGCGAAACGGACCTTTTATTGTTCGTTGAAAAATTAGCACTTTTCAAAAACACTCAATTTGGTTGAAGAGCAAAGCCTATAGCCTCTCTTCTTGATGGAAAATGACCCTTTGCAAAAGCAACTGATGTCAGAAAAAATACAAAAGCCTATAACCTTACGTATTGACAGAAAATTCTTCTTCTTCATGTGCCTTGTCTGGAACAAACATTGGCGATCATGTCTCTCCAATCACATCTGTTCTCTGTCTGTCTCAGAAGGTCGCACTTGCTGCCTGTCTTTGACAACCACGAGTTTAGACTTCCAACAAATGTTATCCTTTGCCGACCTCTGCTATGTTTTCCTTCTATCTTTCCAGTAACGGCCAGATTTTCTAAGCCTTTGCCACGATATATGTGTCCTAGGAATTCCAATGCTCTTTCTTATAGTCTTGATTAGTGATCTTTCTGTATTAATTTCTTTAAGAATTGATTCGTTAGACCTTTTCTCTGTCCATGATATTCTCATCATTCTTCTGATAAACCACATCTCTGCTGCCTCTCGTTTCTTTTCCATTTCCAGAAAATTAGCACTTTGAAAAACACTCCATTTCGGCGAGAAAGCAAAGCCTATAGCCTTACTTTGTGATGGAAATTAAGCTCTCTCCAAAGGACCTGATTTTTGCGAGAAAGGAAAGCCTATAGCCTTACTTTGTGACCGAAATTCAGCTCTTTCAAAAGGACATGATTTTTGCGAGAAAGCAAAGCCTATAGCCTTACTTTGTGAAGTAAAATAAGCTCTTTCAAAAGGACATGATTTTTTCGAGAAAGCAAAGCCTATAGCCTTACTTTGTGAAGTAAAATAAGCTCTTTTAAAAGGACCTGATTTTTGCGAGAGAGCAAAGCCTATAGCCTTACTTTGTGATGGAAATTAATCTCTTTTAAAAAGACCTGATTTTTGCGAGAAAGCAAAGCCTATAGCCTTACTTTGTGAAGTAAAATAAGCTCTTTTAAAAGGACCTGATTTTTGCGGGAAAGCAAAGTCTATAGCCTTACTTTGTGATGGAAAATAAGCTTTTTCAAAAGGACCTGATTTTTGCGGGAAAGGAAAGTCTATAGCCTTACTTTGTGATGGAAAATAAGCTTTTTCAAAAGGACCTGATTTTCGCGAGATAGCAAAGCCTATAGCCTTACTTTGTGAAGTAAAATAAGCTCTTTTAAAAGGACCTGATTTTTGCGGGAAAGCAAAGTCTATAGCCTTACTTTGTGATGGAAAATAAGCTTTTTCAAAAGGACCTGATTTTTGCGGGAAAGGAAAGTCTATCGCCTTACTTTGTGATGGAAAATAAGCTTTTTCAAAAGGACCTGATTTTTGCGAGATAGCAAAGCCTATAGCCTTACTTTGTGATGGAAAATAAGCTCTTTCAAAAGGACCTGATTTTTGCGAGAAAGCAAAGACTATAGCCTTACTTTGTGTAGTAAAATAAGCTCTTTCAAAAGGACCTAATTTTCTCGAGATAGCAAAGCCTATAGCCTTACTTTGTGATGGAAATTAAGCTCTTTCAAAAGGACCTGATTTTTGCGAGAAAATAAAGGCTATAGCCTTACTTTGTGATGTAAAATAAGCTCTTTCAAAAGGTCCTGATTTTTTCGAGAAAGCAAAGCCTATAGCCTTACTTTGTGATGGAAATTAAGCTCTTGCAAAAGGACCTAATTTTTGCGAGTAAGCAAAGCTTATAGCCTTACTTTGTGATGGAAATTAAGCTCTTTCAAAAGGACCTGATTTTTGCGAGAAAGCAAAGCTTATAGCCTTACTTTGTGATGTAAAATAAGCTCTTGCAAAAAGACCAAATTTATGCGAGTAAGCAAAGGCTATAGCCTTACTTTGTGAAGTAAAATAAGCTCTTTCAAAAGGACCTAATTTATGCGAGTAAGCAAAGGCTATAGCCTTACTTTGTGAAGTAAAATAAGCTCTTGCAAAAGGACCTGATTTTTGCGAGATAGCAAAGCCTATAGCCTTACTTTGTGATGGAAATTAAGCTCTTGCAAAAGGACCTAATTTATGCGAGTAAGCAAAGCCTATAGCCTTACTTTGTGATGGAAATTAAGCTCCTTCAAAAGGACCTGATTTTTGCGAGAAAGCAAAGCTTATAGCCTTACTTTGTGATGTAAAATAAGCTCTTGCAAAAGGACCTAATTTATGCGAGTAAGCAAAGGCTATAGCCTTACTTTGTGAAGTAAAATAAGCTCGTTCAAAAGGACCTAATTTATGCGAGTAAGCAAAGGCTATAGCCTTACTTTGTGAAGTAAAATAAGCTCTTGCAAAAGGACCTGATTTTTGCGAGAAAGCAAAGCCTATAGCCTTACTTTGTGATGGAAATTAAGCTCTTGGAAAAGGACCTGATTTATGCGAGTAAGCAAAGCCTATAGCCTTACTTTGTGATGGAAATTAAGATCTTGCAAAAGGACCTAATTTATGCGAGTAAGCAAAGCCTATAGCCTTACTTTGTGATGGAAATTAAGCTCTTGCAAAAGGACCTAATTTATGCAAGTAAGCAAAGCCTATAGCCTTACTTTGTGATGGAAATTAAGCTCTTTCAAAAGGTCCTGATTTTTTCGAGAAAGCAAAGCCTATAGCTTTACTTTTGTGAAGTAAAATAAGCTCTTTCAAAAGGAGCTGATTTTTGCGAGAAAACAAAGGCTATAGCCTTACTTTGTGAAGTAAAATAAGCTCTTTCAAAAGGAGCTGATTTTTGCGAGAAAACAAAGGCTATAGCCTTACTTTGTGATGGAAATTAAGCTCTTGCAAAAGGACCTGATTTTTGCGAGAAAACAAAGCCTATAGCCTTACTTTGTGATAGAAATTAAGCTCTTGCAAAAGGACCTGATTTTTGCGAGAAAGCAAAGCCTATAGCCTTACTTTGTGATGGAAATTAAGCTCTTGCAAAAGGACCTGATTTTTGCGAGAAAGCAAAGCCTATAGCCTTACTTTGTGATGGAAATTAAGCTCTTTCAAAAGGACCTGATTTTTGCGAGAAAGCAAAGCCTATAGCCTTACTTTGTGATGGAAATTAAGCTCTTTCAAAAGGTCCTGATTTTTGCGAGAAAACAAAGGCTATAGCCTTACTTTGTGATGGAAATTAAGCTCTTTCAAAAGGACCTGATTTTTGCGAGAAAACAAAGCCTATAGCCTTACTTTGTGATGGAAATTAAGCTCTTTCAAAAGGTCCTGATTTTTTCGAGAAAGCAAAGCCTATAGCCTTACTTTGTGATGGAAATTAAGCTCTTTCAAAAGGACCTGATTTTTGCGAGATAGCAAAGCCTATAGCCTTACTTTGTGAAGTAAAATAAGCTCTTGCAAAAGGACCTGATTTTTGCGAGAAAACAAGGCTATAGCCTTACCTTGTGATGGAAATTAAGCTCTTTCAAAAGGACCTGATTTTTGCGAGAAAGCAAAGCCTATAGCCTTAATTTGTGAAGTAAAATAAGCTCTTTCAAAAGGACCTGATTTTTGCGGGAAAGCAAGGTCTATAGCCTTACTTTGTGAAGTAAAATAAGCTCTTTCAAAAGGACCTGATTTTTGCGAGAAAGCAAAGTCTATAGCCTTACTTTGTCATGTAAAATAAGCTCTTTCAAAAGGACCTGATTTTTGCGAGAAAGCAAAGCCTATAGCCTTACTTTGTGATGGAAATTAAGCTCTTTCAAAAGGTCCTGATTTTTTCGAGAAAGCAAAGGCTATAGCCTTACTTTCTGATGGAAATTAAGCTCTTTCAAAAGGATCTGATTTTTTCGAGAAAGCAAAGCCTACAGACTTACTTTGTGAAGTAAAATAAGCTCTTTAAAAAGGAGCTGATTTTTGCGAGAAAACAAAGGCTATAGCCTTACTTTGTGATGGAAATTAGGCTCTTTCAAAAGGTCCTGATTTTTTCGAGAAAGCAAAGCCTATAGCCTTACTTTTGTGAAGTAAAATAAGCTCTTTCAAAAGGAGCTGATTTTTGCGAGAAAACAAAGGCTATAGCCTTACTTTGTGATGGAAATTAAGCTCTTGCAAAAGGACCTGATTTTTGCGAGAAAACAAAGCCTATAGCCTTACTTTGTGATGGAAATTAAGCTCTTGCAAAAGGACCTGATTTTTGCGAGAAAGCAAAGCCTATAGCCTTACTTTGTGATGGAAATTAAGCTCTTTCAAAAGGACCTGATTTTTGCGAGAAAGCAAAGCCTATAGCCTTACTTTGTGATGGAAATTAAGCTCTTTCAAAAGGACCTGATTTTTGCGAGAAAGCAAAGCCTTAAGCCTTACTTTGTGATGGAAATTAAGCTCTTTCAAAAGGTCCTGATTTTTGCGAGAAAACAAAGGCTATAGCCTTACTTTGTGATGGAAATTAAGCTCTTTCAAAAGGACCTGATTTTTGCGAGAAAACAAAGCTTTACTCCGTAAATCGTGGATTAACTCCCCTGCGGCCCGCAAACCCCTAAAGTCCAAACCGCAGATAGACTCAGAAACACCAGATATACTTTTTTGGCAGCTCTTGGGGTCGTATCAGGCATAAAATGTACTAAGCTATCGTTTGTAACTGTGATCCCCTGGGTCAGCATGAGAGGTACGTTTTGTCCTGCCATGAAGTACCCGAGGTATCGATGACCCCAACTTTTAATGCTAAATTCAGTTTTGGTCTCCCATTGCAGGTACTTGAGAGGCCAGCTGCAGGGGTTGCCTGCCCTCAGGTCCTCTGTAGTCCTGCACAGAAGGCTCTAAGACATGGCCCTATATAAAAAACTGCTTTAACGGTGGCGACTCCTCGAGAGCCACGAAAAACTACGGAAAATACAGAAACTGGCTTAAATTAGGTGATGAGATTCTCAGGCCTACATATTTCTAAACTACCTTTCGCCACCAGATTTGGTGGCCTAACCGTCCGGGTAGGCTAGGATAGAGACAGAACTGTTACCTGAAATTGGTGAAGCTGAGTGTGGGGCCATGAAGAGTAACGGGGTAGGGAGTCGGGGCTTAATGTTTGTAGCAATAGCCAATACGACCCGTGCAGGCTTAGAAGGTAGATAGGGACCCGCTGTGGCGAGAAACCAACCCTAATAAAAGGGGTGGGCGGGAGGGAAGAACTTGTACGGCTGACTCCGAGCAGGAATGTGAACAAGTGAATAGCGTGACGCATGAGCGAGATCCTTGGACCTACTTATGGCTGCTTTATCCAGACATAAGGGAGGGGGACTGGGCCTGGTACACTTGCTGCAGTGGGGCCTGGGGCGTTAATCTTTCATTTACTCCGTAAATCGTGGATTAACTCCCCTGCGGCCCCCAAACCCCTAAAGTCCAAACCGCAGATAGACTCAGAAACACCAGATATACTTTTTTGGCAGCTCTTGGGGTCGTATCAGGCATAAAATGTACTAAGCTATCGTTTGTAACTGTGATCCCCTGGGTCAGCATGAGAGGTACGTTTTGTCCTGCCATGAAGTACCCGAGGTATCGATGACCCCAACTTTTAATGCTAAATTCAGTTTTGGTCTCCCATTGCAGGTACTTGAGAGGCCAGCTGCAGGGGTTGCCTGCCCTCAGGTCCTCTGTAGTCCTGCACAGAAGGCTCTAAGACATGGCCCTATATAAAAAACTGCTTTAACGGTGGCGACTCCTCGAGAGCCACGAAAAACTACGGAAAATACAGAAACTGGCTTAAATTAGGTGATGAGATTCTCAGGCCTACATATTTCTAAACTACCTTTCGCCACCAGATTTGGTGGCCTAACCGCCAAGATACGCCAAGATACGCCCCGGAGCTGGCTTACCCTGTGTTAAAAGGGGGGTGGGCCCTATGTGACTTACGAACCTAACGATGATCTAGAATATAAGGAACATTATCTATGATGTTTGTAGGGTTACGGATATAACGTTCGTAGCAGTTGCTTGACCAACGGCCAAGAGTTTTAATCAGCCAGTCTGGTAAGTCTGCTGCTGCTGTGGATGTTGCACCACCAATCCTGAAGCTGTGGGACGAATATCGATCGACATCAGGAAAACTTGGGCCTAATAGGCTCTGTAATGACTTCGTCACTCTTTGACGAGTGAGATACGTTGAGTCACTGAAGGCAAACAACGGGGCAGTTGGGCAAGAGCAAAACGTCATGTATTTATTGAGTGCTCGGAATGCACAGACAGATGACTGGGATGCTGCGAGGCGAACTTCGTGACCATTCCGGAAAGGATCGGCTTTTGAAACCTTAATTTGTATCTTTGCCACGTTTTCACGTAGGATAACATCCCTTAGGAGTAGTGTTGAATTCGGGTTATAAGTGGATTTGCTTTCACAACAAAATTCAGAGGAACGCAATAGGCCGAAAAAGGCTGTTGTGAACGCAGCCCAGAGCATGAGTTTGTCTTGCACGCAAAGAGGTGTTTTTCTCAAATTCGACTTCAAAATTTTCATGATGTTTAACGTTATTGGCAGGCGGCTGGGCCTTAGTGATATGCCTTTGACGCGTTTAATCCCACGCAGTAGCATCTGCAAATTTTGCATGGGTTCGAAGTTTGAGTAGAAACCTAGTTCTATGTTTCGAAAGCGGACAGCAGCTAAGTATGTCCGGATTGTAGAGTAACTCAAAGTCCGGGCCAGGTAGGTGGTAAACAGGCACAAATTGTGTTGTGACAGAGGATAAGGTCGAATTTGCAAACCAGAACAGAATGAACTGAAGCTAGACTGACCTTGGGCATATACTCTTCTCGACGAATTGGCAATAGACATAAATTGAAGGAAGCGACTGTCTTGTTCTAAACTTTCCAGAGTTCGTCTGGGACTTCTGCTGGGTGGGATTTCGCCGAGGGCGCCAGTGTGAAAAATTTTCTTATCTGGGAACGAGAAAGGCAGTCTGCTAAGACATTGTTTACTCCTGGTATGTGTTTTATGTTAACAGTGAATTCGTGTTGTGCTGCTATGTAGAAAAGTTTTCTCAAAACAGCCATAATTTCTGGAGATTTGCATGACTGGGCGGACCAAATGTTCACGACAGCCAGGTTATCACAGTGAAAAAGTAAGCGTTTTCCGTGGAATTCTTTGCCCCACAAGTAACAACAAACGTAGACGGGAAAGATCTCTTTCCATTGGATAGATTTTTGTTTGTGTTCATTCGGCCATGTTTTAGATATCCATCGACCATTGATATAGATCCCAAACCCTATTTCCCCAGAAGCGTCAGTATAAATATGTAACTGGTGGCAGGGGGTGGTTGATGAATCAAGAATTTTATACTTTCCATTCCAGGTGGGTAGGAATTTCGCCCACCAAGAGATGTCCTTCTTTGCTTCAGAATTTAAGGAGATTCGATGGGATAATCTTTCGACAGTCGTTGATAAGTCTATGAGGCGTCTGATAAACATTCGACCGGATGGGATCACTTTAGAGGCGAACGAAAGTTTTCCAATCAATGAAAGCAGATCTCTTTTCGTACATTTTTTCAAATTCGACCATTTCTGTAGCATTGCCACGAGGGTGGAGAGCTTGTCTTCTGGTAACCTCAGTGACATTGTTTGTGAGTCTATTTCTATCCCCAGGAATGTGAGCTTAGTTAGTGGGCCTACGATTTTTTCAGGAGCCAAGGGAACGCCCAAGTTGTTAAACAGTGATATTGTCTTTTGCATTTCTTCATGACACTGGGGTGAAGACGGGGGTCCAGCCAAGAAAAAGTCGTCCAAATAATGAGTGCAGTTTACTATTTTGTGGTTGTTTTTCATGATCCAAAGAAGAGAGTCCGATAACTGTGTAAAGCGCTCCACAGAGGAGCGAAGGCCAAACGGGAGGCATAAGTCGACGAAATAGAGACCCATAAACGAGAAAACCTAAATAATGCCAGTCCTCTTGTCTTACCGGACAGATACGAAATGCACTCTTTATGTCCAATTTGGCCATGAGTGCCCCCCTTCCCAGGCTGGACACAATGGAAACAGCTGAATCAAAATTGTTGAAAGCTACGGAAGCTTCGGAATCATTTATAAAGTCATTGATCGAAATGCCCTTTGGCGAGGACAGGTCAGTAATCATACGAAATTTATTGCTGTCTTTCTTGGGAACCACACCGATGGGTGACGTACGAAAGTTTGGCAATGGTGGGCCAGTAAAAGGGGCCCGACATCCGTTTCTGCTTTAACTCCTCAGATATGCAATTGAAGATCGCTGTTGGATTTGAAGAGGCAGACTGCAAATTAGGTGCAATATTACAAAATTCCGGGCCTGAATAGCCAATTGAAAAACCGTGCTCGAAACTGATAATCAAATTGTCAACAAAGAATTGGTCAGGATAAGCAGTTAATTCCTTACGTAAAAGGTTTGCATTAACAGGAGTCTTTGAAAAGGCGGGTAATGGGTTGAATTTATTGTTTAAGCCTTGGGCAATTTGTTGCTGGGTGAGGGCCGCGGCATCGATTGCAAATGTGGGGCCAGCGGCAGTTTTGGTCACGGCAATTGTTGGCGTTGAAATGCCGGCAAGGGGCTTGATAAAAGGGCTGTTTTGCACGAAAGGGCGGCTGGCCGTTGAAGGAATAGGCTTGGGTGGACATGCTTTGACCGGGGTGCGAAACATTATCCCGTGACTTGAGGGATGGGCAATCTGCAGCAAAATGGCCAGACATGTGACATCTGAAACATGCTAGGGGCTGGGAGGGTGGTGCACAACGCAAGAAACGGTTGAAAGCATATTCGTCGAGCCGCGACCAGGGCAGATACTGGTTCCTTGCGACATTCATTCGAAATGCTATGTCATATTTGTAGCAAGATTGGAACTGGTAATTGCGGCTTAGGGCGGAGAAGGATTCTTGGTATGCTAATAAATCGGGGGCGAGGTGAGGATGAAAGTGCACCATGCCTCTTATGAAAACGTTCCAGGCTTCCAGCCAGGATATGAAGTTGGTGATTTTTTGGGCAGTGCGGCGAGTTTGCGTCAATGACACAGTTTCATCCCCAGTTGCCCCTGGTTGGACTTGAAGGCTGTAAGATTGGTTGGCAGTTGTGTCATATAAAGAGTTAGGTAGTAAAGTGTTTAAATCAATGTACTCTTTCGCTTTCATTGCTTTGATCAACTTTGGGGAGAGTGGGGGCAGAGAGCTAAGTGGTGAATGAAAAAGAGACTCAATGTTACCTTGATGTAATGTATTATGTGGGATTGCGGCGGCTGTTGTGGCGGCAGTGGCTGTTGGAGGCTCAAGGACGGCTGTTGTGGCAGGACGTGGCTGGGCAGTCGGCTGGGTGGCTGGCTGGACGGTTGGCTGGGGGGTTTCTGGGCCTTGTGGGTGGGAGATTGTGGATGTCGGCGAGAGCTGGAGAACACCAGGGTAAGGATCATTCCCTCCACGTGGCTGGTTAGCTTTTTCGGCTACTTCCTGCATCAACTTCTTCAAATCGTCGAGACTAAATGTAACCATTGAACTTCCTTGGTTCGGAGTTTGGGGCTGATTCGGTTGTAAACCCTCGCGTTCACCAGATGATGAAGGTCCCGCCACGGGATTTGCTTCAGGTTCATTCGATTCATTATCAGTTGCTACAACGTCAAAAAGGCTGTAAAGTCGCAAGGCGATCGTTTCTTTCTTTCCTGTCTGTTCGACGCCATACATTTGGGCCTTGGCTCTTAGCTCCGTCTTCGATAGGTTCTTCCAGCCTGCTAGCGTGCGACGAGCATCTCTGCGATCTCTTGGACGGGTGGCAGACGAACTCTTGTCGTGCGAAGCCATCATTATATAGCGAGTAACGTAAATTTCCGATGAGGAAGACAAATACGAGTAAGAACTTGTACGGCTGACTCCGAGCAGGAATGTGAACAAGTGAATAGCGTGACGCATGAGCGAGATCCTTGGACCTACTTATGGCTGCTTTATTCAGACATAAGGGAGGGGGACTGGGCCTGGCACACTTGCTGCAGTGGGGCCTGGGGCGTTAATCTTTCACTATAGCCTTACTTTGTGATGGAAATTAAGCTCTTTCAAAAGGTCCTGATTTTTGCGAGAAAGCAAAGCCTATAGCCTTACTTTGTGATGGAAATTAAGCTCTTTCAAAAGGACCTGATTTTTGCGAGATAGCAAAGCCTATAGCCTTACTTTGTGAAGTAAAATAAGCTCTTGCAAAAGGACCTGATTTTTGCGAGAAAGGAAAGCCTATAGCCTTACTTTGTGAAGTAAAATAAGCTCTTGCAAAAGGACCTGATTTTTGCGAGAAAACAAAGGCTATAGCCTTACTTTGTGATGGAAATTAAGCTCTTGCAAAAGGACCTGATTTTTGCGAGAAAACAAAGGCTATAGCCTTACTTTGTGATGGAAATTAAGCTCTTTCAAAAGGTCCTGATTTTTGCGAGAAAGCAAAGCCTATAGCCTTACTTTGTGATGGAAATTAAGCTCTTTCAAAAGGACCTGATTTTTGCGAGATAGCAAAGCCTATAGCCTTACTTTGTGAAGTAAAATAAGCTCTTGCAAAAGGACCTGATTTTTGCGAGAAAGGAAAGCCTATAGCCTTACTTTGTGAAGTAAAATAAGCTCTTGCAAAAGGACCTGATTTTTGCGAGAAAACAAAGGCTATAGCCTTACTTTGTGATGGAAATTAAGCTCTTGCAAAAGGACCTGATTTTTGCGAGAAAACAAAGGCTATAGCCTTACTTTGTGATGGAAATTAAGCTCTTTCAAAAGGACCTGATTTTTGCGAGAAAGCAAAGCCTATAGCCTTAATTTGTGAAGTAAAATAAGCTCTTTCAAAAGGACCTGATTTTTGCGGGAAAGCAAGGTCTATAGCCTTACTTTGTGAAGTAAAATAAGCTCTTTCAAAAGGACCTGATTTTTGCGAGAAAGGAAAGCCTATAGCCTTACTTTGTGAAGTAAAATAAGCTCTTTCAAAAGGACCTGATTTTTGCGAGAAAGGAAAGCCTATAGCCTTACCTTGTGATGGAAATTAAGCTCTTTCAAAAGGACCTGATTTTTGCGAGAAAGCAAAGCCTATAGCCTTAATTTGTGAAGTAAAATAAGCTCTTTCAAAAGGACCTGATTTTTGCGGGAAAGCAAGGTCTATAGCCTTACTTTGTGAAGTAAAATAAGCTCTTTCAAAAGGACCTGATTTTTGCGAGAAAGCAAAGTCTATAGCCTTACTTTGTCATGTAAAATAAGCTCTTTCAAAAGGACCTGATTTTTGCGACAAAGCAAAGCCTATAGCGTTACTTTGTGAAGTAAAATGAGCTCTTTCAAAAGGATCTGATTTTTGCGAGAAAGCAAAGCCTATAGCCTTACTTTGTGAAGTAAAATAAGCTCTTTCAAAAGGAGCTGATTTTTGCGAGAAAACAAAGGCTATAGCCTTACTTTGTGATGGAAATTAAGCTCTTTCAAAAGGTCCTGATTTTTTCGAGAAAGCAAAGCCTATAGCCTTACTTTTGTGAAGTAAAATAAGCTCTTTCAAAAGGAGCTGATTTTTGCGAGAAAACAAAGGCTATAGCCTTACTTTGTGAAGTAAAATAAGCTCTTTCAAAAGGAGCTGATTTTTGCGAGAAAACAAAGGCTATAGCCTTACTTTGTGATGGAAATTAAGCTCTTGCAAAAGGACCTGATTTTTGCGAGAAAACAAAGCCTATAGCCTTACTTTGTGATGGAAATTAAGCTCTTGCAAAAGGACCTGATTTTTGCGAGAAAGCAAAGCCTATAGCCTTACTTTGTGATGGAAATTAAGCTCTTTCAAAAGGACCTGATTTTTGCGAGAAAGCAAAGCCTATAGCCTTACTTTGTGATGGAAATTAAGCTCTTTCAAAAGGACCTGATTTTTGCGAGAAAGCAAAGCCTATAGCCTTACTTTGTGATGGAAATTAAGCTCTTTCAAAAGGTCCTGATTTTTGCGAGAAAACAAAGGCTATAGCCTTACTTTGTGATGGAAATTAAGCTCTTTCAAAAGGACCTGATTTTTGCGAGAAAACAAAGCCTATAGCCTTACTTTGTGATGGAAATTAAGCTCTTTCAAAAGGTCCTGATTTTTTCGAGAAAGCAAAGCCTATAGCCTTACTTTGTGATGGAAATTAAGCTCTTTCAAAAGGACCTGATTTTTGCGAGATAGCAAAGCCTATAGCCTTACTTTGTGAAGTAAAATAAGCTCTTGCAAAAGGACCTGATTTTGCGAGAAAGGAAAGCCTATTGCCTTACTTTGTGAAGTAAATTAAGCTCTTGCAAAAGGACCTGATTTTTGCGAGAAAACAAAGGCTATAGCCTTACTTTGTGATGGAAATTAAGCTCTTTCAAAAGGACCTGATTTTTGCGAGAAAGCAAAGCCTATAGCCTTAATTTGTAAAGTAAAATAAGCTCTTTCAAAAGGACCTGATTTTTGCGGGAAAGAAAGGTCTATAGCCTTACTTTGTGAAGTAAAATAAGCTCTTTCAAAAGGACCTGATTTTTGCGAGAAAGGAAAGCCTATAGCCTTACTTTGTGAAGTAAAATAAGCTCTTTCAAAAGGACCTGATTTTTGCGAGAAAGGAAAGCCTATAGCCTTACTTTGTGAAGTAAAATAAGCTCTTTCAAAAGGACCTGATTTTTGCGGGAAAGCAAGGTCTATAGCCTTACTTTGTGAAGTAAAATGAGCTCTTTCAAAAGGATCTGATTTTTGCGACAAAGCAAAGCCTATAGCCTTACTTTGTGAAGTAAAATGAGCTCTTTCAAAAGGATCTGATTTTCGCGACAAAGCAAAGTCTATAGCCTTACTTTGTGATGTAAAATAAGCTCTTTCAAAAGGACCTGATTTTTGCGAGAAAGCAAAGCCTATAGCCTTACTTTGTGAAGTAAAATGAGCTCTTTCAAAAGGATCTGATTTTTGCGACAAAGCATAGCCTATAGCCTTACTTTGTGAAGTAAAATGAGCTCTTTCAAAAGGACCTGATTTTTGCGAGAAAGCAAAGCCTATAGCCTTACTTTGTGATGTAAAATAAGCTCTTTCAAAAGGATCTGATTTTCGCGACAAAGCAAAGTCTATAGCCTTACTTTGTGATGTAAAAACAGCTCTTTCAAAAGGACCTGATTTTTGCGAGAAAACAAAGCCTATAGCCTTACTTTGTGAAGTAAAATGAGCTCTTTCAAAAGGACATGATTTTTGCGAGAAAGCAAAGCCTATAGCCTTAATTTGTGAAGTAAAATAAGCTCTTTCAAAAGGACCTGATTTTTGCGGGAAAGCAAGGTCTATAGCCTTACTTTGTGAAGTAAAATAAGCTCTTTCAAAAGGACCTGATTTTTGCGAGAAAGGAAAGCCTATAGCCTTACTTTGTGAAGTAAAATAAGCTCTTTCAAAAGGACCTGATTTTTGCGAGAAAGGAAAGCCTATAGCCTTACTTTGTGAAGTAAAATAAGCTCTTTCAAAAGGACCTGATTTTTGCGAGAAAGCAAAGCCTATAGCCTTACTTTTGTGAAGTAAAATAAGCTCTTTCAAAAGGAGCTGATTTTTGCGAGAAAACAAAGGCTATAGCCTTACTTTGTGAAGTAAAATAAGCTCTTTCAAAAGGAGCTGATTTTTGCGAGAAAACAAAGGCTATAGCCTTACTTTGTGATGGAAATTAAGCTCTTGCAAAAGGACCTAATTTTTGCGAGAAAACAAAGCCTATAGCCTTACTTTGTGATGGAAATTAAGCTCTTGCAAAAGGACCTGATTTTTGCGAGAAAGCAAAGCCTATAGCCTTACTTTGTGATGGAAATTAGGCTCTTTCAAAAGGACCTGATTTTTGCGAGAAAGCAAAGCCTATAGCCTTACTTTGTGATGGAAATTAAGCTCTTTCAAAAGGACCTGATTTTTGCGAGAAAGCAAAGCCTATAGCCTTACTTTGTGATGGAAATTAAGCTCTTTCAAAAGGTCCTGATTTTTGCGAGAAAACAAAGGCTATAGCCTTACTTTGTGATGGAAATTAAGCTCTTTCAAAAGGACCTGATTTTTGCGAGAAAACAAAGCCTATAGCCTTACTTTGTGATGGAAATTAAGCTCTTTCAAAAGGTCCTGATTTTTTCGAGAAAGCAAAGCCTATAGCCTTACTTTGTGATGGAAATTAAGCTCTTTCAAAAGGACCTGATTTTTGCGAGAAAACAAAGCCTATAGCCTTACTTTGTGATGGAAATTAAGCTCTTTCAAAAGGTCCTGATTTTTTCGAGAAAGCAAAGCCTATAGCCTTACTTTGTGATTGAAATTAAGCTCTTGCAAAAGGACCTGATTTTTGCGAGAAAGCAAAGCCTATAGCCTTACTTTGTGATGGAAATTAAGCTCTTTCAAAAGGACCTGATTTTTGCGAGAAAGCAAAGCCTATAGCCTTACTTTGTGATGGAAATTAAGCTCTTTCAAAAGGACCTGATTTTTGCGAGAAAGCAAAGCCTATAGCCTTACTTTGTGATGGAAATTAAGCTCTTTCAAAAGGTCCTGATTTTTGCGAGAAAACAAAGGCTATAGCCTTACTTTGTGATGGAAATTAAGCTCTTTTAAAAGGAACTGATTTTTTCGAGAAAGCAAAGCCTATAGCCTTACTTTGTGATGGAAATTAAGCTCTTTCAAAAGGACCTGATTTTTGCGAGATAGCAAAGCCTATAGCCTTACTTTGTGAAGTAAAATAAGCTCTTCCAAAAGGACCTGATTTTTGCGAGAAAGGAAAGCCTATAGCCATACTTTGTGAAGTAAAATAAGCTCTTTCAAAAGGACCTGATTTTTGCGAGAAAGCAAAGCCTATAGCCTTACTTTGTGAAGTAAAATAAGCTCTTTCAAAAGGACCTGATTTTTGCGAGAAAGCAAAGCCTATAGCCTTACTTTGTGAAGTAAAATAAGCTCTTTCAAAAGGACCTGATTTTTGCGAGAAAGCAAAGCCTATAGCCTTACTTTGTGAAGTAAAATGAGCTCTTTCAAAAGGATCTGATTTTCGCGACAAAGCAAAGTCTATAGCCTTACTTTGTGATGTAAAATAAGCTCTTTCAAAAGGACCTGATTTTTGCGAGAAAGCAAAGCCTATAGCCTTACTTTGTGAAGTAAAATGAGCTCTTTCAAAAGGATCTGATTTTTGCGACAAAGCAAAGCCTATAGCCTTACTTTGTGAAGTAAAATGAGCTCTTTCAAAAGGACCTGATTTTTGCGAGAAAGCAAAGCCTATAGCCTTACTTTGTGATGTAAAATAAGCTCTTTCAAAAGGATCTGATTTTCGCGACAAAGCAAAGTCTATAGCTTTACTTTGTGATGGAAATTAAGCTCTTTTAAAAGGACCTGATTTTTGCGAGAAAGCAAAGCCTATAGCCTTACTTTGTGAAGGAAATTAAGCTCTTTCAAAAGGACCTGATTTTTGCGAGAAAGCAAAGGCTATAGCCTTACTTTGTGATGGAAATTAAGCTCTTTTAAAAGGACCTGATTTTTGCGAGAAAGCAAAGCCTATAGCCTTACTTTGTGATGGAAATTAAGATCTTTCAAAAGGTCCTGATATTTGCGAGAAAGCAAAGCCTATAGCCTTACTTTGTGATGGAAATTAAGCTCTTTCAAAAGGACCTGATTTTTGCGAGAATGAAAAGCCTATAGCCTTACTTTGTGAAGTAAAATAAGCTCTTTCAAAAGGACCTGATTTTTGCGAGAAAGCAAAGCCTATAGCCTTACTTTGTGAAGTAAAATAAGCTCTTTCAAAAGGACCTGATTTTTGCGAGAAAGCAAAGTCTATAGCCTTACTTTGTCATGTAAAATAAGCTCTTTCAAAAGGACCTGATTTTTGCGAGAAAGCAAAGCCTATAGCCTTACTTTGTGATGGAAATTAAGCTCTTTCAAAAGGTCCTGATTTTTTCGAGAAAACAAAGGCTATAGCCGTACTTTGTGATGGAAATTAAGCTCTTTCAAAAGGATCTGATTTTTTCGAGAAAGCAAAGCCTATAGACTTACTTTGTGAAGTAAAATAAGCTCTTTCAAAAGGAGCTGATTTTTGCGAGAAAACAAAGGCTATAGCCTTACTTTGTGATGGAAATTAAGCTCTTTCAAAAGGTCCTGATTTTTTCGAGAAAGCAAAGCCTATAGCTTTACTTTTGTGAAGTAAAATAAGCTCTTTCAAAAGGAGCTGATTTTTGCGAGAAAACAAAGGCTATAGCCTTACTTTGTGAAGTAAAATAAGCTCTTTCAAGAGGAGCTGATTTTTGCGAGAAAACAAAGGCTATAGCCTTACTTTGTGATGGAAATTAAGCTCTTGCAAAAGGACCTGATTTTTGCGAGAAAACAAAGCCTATAGCCTTACTTTGTGATGGAAATTAAGCTCTTGCAAAAGGACCTGATTTTTGCGAGAAAGCAAAGCCTATAGCCTTACTTTGTGATGGAAATTAAGCTCTTGCAAAAGGACCTGATTTTTGCGAGAAAGCAAAGCCTATAGCCTTACTTTGTGATGGAAATTAAGCTCTTTCAAAAGGACCTGATTTTTGCGAGAAAGCAAAGCCTATAGCCTTACTTTGTGATGGAAATTAAGCTCTTTCAAAAGGTCCTGATTTTTGCGAGAAAACAAAGGCTATAGCCTTACTTTGTGATGGAAATTAAGCTCTTTCAAAAGGAACTGATTTTTGCGAGAAAACAAAGCCTATAGCCTTACTTTGTGATTGAAATTAAGCTCTTTCAAAAGGTCCTGATTTTTTCGAGAAAGCAAAGCCTATAGCCTTACTTTGTGATGGAAATTAAGCTCTTTCAAAAGGACCTGATTTTTGCGAGATAGCAAAGCCTATAGCCTTACTTTGTGAAGTAAAATAAGCTCTTGCAAAAGGACCTGATTTTTGCGAGAAAGGAAAGCCTATAGCCTTACTTTGTGAAGTAAAATAAGCTCTTGCAAAAGGACCTGATTTTTGCGAGAAAACAAGGCTATAGCCTTACCTTGTGATGGAAATTAAGCTCTTTCAAAAGGACCTGATTTTTGCGAGAAAGCAAAGCCTATAGCCTTAATTTGTGAAGTAAAATAAGCTCTTTCAAAAGGACCTGATTTTTGCGGGAAAGCAAGGTCTATAGCCTTACTTTGTGAAGTAAAATAAGCTCTTTCAAAAGGACCTGATTTTTGCGAGAAAGCAAAGTCTATAGCCTTACTTTGTCATGTAAAATAAGCTCTTTCAAAAGGACCTGATTTTTGCGAGAAAGCAAAGCCTATAGCCTTACTTTGTGATGGAAATTAAGCTCTTTCAAAAGGTCCTGATTTTTTCGAGAAAGCAAAGGCTATAGCCTTACTTTCTGATGGAAATTAAGCTCTTTCAAAAGGATCTGATTCTTTCGAGAAAGCAAAGCCTACAGACTTACTTTGTGAAGTAAAATAAGCTCTTTCAAAAGGAGCTGATTTTTGCGAGAAAACAAAGGCTATAGCCTTACTTTGTGATGGAAATAAAGCTCTTTCAAAAGGTCCTGATTTTTTCGAGAAAGCAAAGCCTATAGCCTTACTTTTGTGAAGTAAAATAAGCTCTTTCAAAAGGAGCTGATTTTTGCGAGAAAACAAAGGCTATAGCCTTACTTTGTGAAGTAAAATAAGCTCATTCAAAAGGAGCTGATTTTTGCGAGAAAACAAAGGCTATAGCCTTACTTTGTGATGGAAATTAAGCTCTTGCAAAAGGACCTGATTTTTGCGAGAAAACAAAGCCTATAGCCTTACTTTGTGATGGAAATCAAGCTCTTGCAAAAGGACCTGATTTTTGCGAGAAAGCAAAGCCTATATCCTTACTTTGTGATGGAAATTAAGCTCTTTCAAAAGGACCTGATTTTTGCGAGAAAGCAAAGCCTATAGCCTTACTTTGTGATGGAAATTAAGCTCTTTCAAAAGGACCTGATTTTTGCGAGAAAGCAAAGCCTATAGCCTTACTTTGTGATGGAAATTAAGCTCTTTCAAAAGGTCCTGATTTTTGCGAGAAAACAAAGGCTATAGCCTTACTTTGTGATGGAAATTAAGCTCTTTCAAAAGGACCTGATTTTTGCGAGAAAACAACGCCTATAGCCTTACTTTGTGATGGAAATTAAGCTCTTTCAAAAGGTCCTGATTTTTTCGAGAAAGCAAAGCCTATAGCCTTACTTTGTGATGGAAATTAAGCTCTTTCAAAAGGACCTGATTTTTGCGAGATAGCGAAGCCTATAGCCTTACTTTGTGATGGAAATTAAGCTCTTGCAAAAGGACCTGATTTTTGCGAGAAAGGAAAGCCTATAGCCTTACTTTGTGAAGTAAAATAAGCTCTTGCAAAATGACCTGTTTTTTGCGGGAAACAAAGGCTATAGCCTTACTTTGTGATGGAAATTAAGCTCTTTCAAAAGGACCTGATTTTTGCGAGAAAGCAAAGCCTATAGCCTTAATTTGTGAAGTAAAATAAGCTCTTTCAAAAGGACCTGATTTTTGCGGGAAAGCAAGGTCTATAGCCTTACTTTGTGAAGTAAAATAAGCTCTTTCAAAAGGACCTGATTTTTGCGAGAAAGGAAAGCCTATAGCCTTACTTTGTGAAGTAAAATGAGCTCTTTCAAAAGGATCTGATTTTTGCGAGAAAGCAAAGCCTATAGCCTTATTTTGTGAAGTAAAATAAGCTCTTTCAAAAGGAGCTGATTTTTGCGAGAAAACAAAGGCTATAGCCTTACTTTGTGATGGAAATTAAGCTCTTTCAAAAGGTCCTGATTTTTTCGAGAAAGCAAAGCCTATAGCCTTACTTTTGTGAAGTAAAATAAGCTCTTTCAAAAGGAGCTGATTTTTGCGAGAAAACAAAGCCTATAGCCTTACTTTGTGAAGTAAAATAAGCTCTTTCAAAAGGAGCTGATTTTTGCGAGAAAACAAAGGCTATAGCCTTACTTTGTGATGGAAATTAAGCTCTTGCAAAAGGACCTGATTTTTGCGAGAAAACAAAGCCTATAGCCTTACTTTGTGATGGAAATTAAGCTCTTGCAAAAGGACCTGATTTTTGCGAGAAAACAAAGCCTATAGCCTTACTTTGTGATGGAAATTAAGCTCTTGCAAAAGGACCTGATTTTTGCGTGAAAGCAAAGCCTATAGCCTTACTTTGTGATGGAAATTAAGCTCTTTCAAAAGGACCTGATTTTTGCGAGAAAGCAAAGCCTATAGCCTTACTTTGTGATGGAAATTAAGCTCTTTCAAAAGGTCCTGATTTTTGCGAGAAAACAAAGCCTATAGCCTTACTTTGTGATGGAAATTAAGCTCTTTCAAAAGGTCCTGATTTTTTCGAGAAAGCAAAGCCTATAGCCTTACTTTGTGATGGAAATTAAGCTCTTTCAAAAGGACCTGATTTTTGCGAGATAGCAAAGCCTATAGCCTTACTTTGTGAAGTAAAATAAGCTCTTGCAAAAGGACCTGATTTTGCGAGAATGGAAAGCCTATAGCCTTACTTTGTGAAGTAAAATAAGCTCTTGCAAAAGGACCTGATTTTTGCGAGAAAACAAAGGCTATAGCCTTACTTTGTGATGGAAATTAAGCTCTTTCAAAAGGACCTGATTTTTGCGAGAAAGCAAAGCCTATAGCCTTAATTTGTGAAGTAAAATAAGCTCTTTCAAAAGGACCTGATTTTTGCGGGAAAGCAAAGCCTATAGCCTTACTTTGTGAAGTAAAATAAGCTCTTTCAAAAGGACCTGATTTTTGCGAGAAAGGAAAGCCTATAGCCTTACTTTGTGAAGTAAAATAAGCTCTTCCAAAAGGACCTGATTTTTGCGAGAAAGGAAAGCCTATAGCCTTACTTTGTGAAGTAAAATAAGCTCTTTCAAAAGGACCTGATTTTTGCGAGAAAGCAAAGCCTATAGCCTTACTTTGTGAAGTAAAATAAGCTCTTTCAAAAGGACCTGATTTTTGCGAGAAAGCAAAGCCTATAGCCTTACTTTGTGAAGTAAAATAAGCTCTTTCAAAAGGACCTGATTTTTGCGAGAAAGCAAAGCCTATAGCCTTACTTTGTGAAGTAAAATGAGCTCTTTCAAAAGGATCTGATTTTCGCGACAAAGCAAAGTCTATAGCCTTACTTTGTGATGTAAAATAAGCTCTTTCAAAAGGACCTGATTTTTGCGAGAAAGCAAAGCCTATAGCCTTACTTTGTGAAGTAAAATGAGCTCTTTCAAAAGGATCTGATTTTTGCGACAAAGCAAAGCCTATAGCCTTACTTTGTGAAGTAAAATGAGCTCTCTCAAAAGGATCTGATTTTTGCGAGAAAGCAAACCCTATAGCCTTACTTTGTGAAGTAAAATAAGCTCTTTCAAAAGGAGCTGATTTTTGCGAGAAAACAAAGGCTATAGCCTTACTTTGTGATGGAAATTAAGCTCTTTCAAAAGGTCCTGATTTTTTCGAGAAAGCAAAGCCTATAGCCTTACTTTTGTGAAGTAAAATAAGCTCTTTCAAAAGGAGCTGATTTTTGCGAGAAAACAAAGGCTATAGCCTTACTTTGTGAAGTAAAATAAGCTCTTTCAAAAGGAGCTGATTTTTGCGAGAAAACAAAGGCTATAGCCTTACTTTGTGAAGTAAAATAAGCTCTTTCAAAAGGAGCTGATTTTTGCGAGAAAACAAAGGCTATAGCCTTACATTGTGATGGAAATTAAGCTCTTGCAAAAGGACCTGATTTTTGCGAGAAAACAAAGCCTATAGCCTTACTTTGTGATGGAAATTAAGCTCTTGCAAAAGGACCTGATTTTTGCGAGAAAGCAAAGCCTATAGCCTTACTTTGTGATGGAAATTAAGCTCTTTCAAAAGGACCTGATTTTTGCGAGAAAGCAAAGCCTATAGCCTTACTTTGTGATGGAAATTAAGCTCTTTCAAAAGGTCCTGATTTTTGCGAGAAAACAAAGGCTATAGCCTTACTTTGTGATGGAAATTAAGCTCTTTCAAAAGGACCTGATTTTTGCGAGAAAACAAAGCCTATAGCCTTACTTTGTGATGGAAATTAAGCTCTTTCAAAAGGTCCTGATTTTTTCGAGAAAGCAAAGCCTATAGCCTTACTTTGTGATGGAAATTAAGCTCTTTCAAAAGGACCTGATTTTTGCGAGATAGCAAAGCCTATAGCCTTACTTTGTGATGTAAAATAAGCTCTTGCAAAAGGACCTGATTTTGCGAGAAAGGAAAGCCTATAGCCTTACTTTGTGAAGTAAAATAAGCTCTTGCAAAAGGACCTGATTTTTGCGAGAAAACAAAGGCTATAGCCTTACTTTGTGATGGAAATTAAGCTCTTTCAAAAGGACCTGATTTTTGCGAGAAAGCAAAGCCTATAGCCTTAATTTGTGAAGTAAAATAAGCTCTTTCAAAAGGACCTGATTTTTGCGGGAAAGCAAGGTCTATAGCCTTACTTTGTGAAGTAAAATAAGCTCTTTCAAAAGGACCTGATTATTGCGAGAAAGGAAAGCCTATAGCCTTACTTTGTGAAGTAAAATGAGCTCTTTCAAAAGGACCTGATTTTTGCGAGAAAGGAAAGCCTATAGCCTTACTTTGTGAAGTAAAATAAGCTCTTTCAAAAGGACCTGATTTTTGCGGGAAAGCAAGGTCTATAGCCTTACTTTGTGAAGTAAAATAAGCTCTTCCAAAAGGACCTGATTTTTGCGAGAAAGGAAAGCCTATAGCCTTACTTTGTGAAGTAAAATAAGCTCTTTCAAAAGGACCTGATTTTTGCGAGAAAGCAAAGCCTATAGCCTTACTTTGTGAAGTAAAATAAGCTCTTTCAAAAGGACCTGATTTTTGCGGGAAAGCAAGGTCTATAGCCTTACTTTGTGAAGTAAAATAAGCTCTTCCAAAAGGACCTGATTTTTGCGAGAAAGCAAAGCCTATAGCCTTACTTTGTGAAGTAAAATAAGCTCTTTCAAAAGGACCTGATTTTTGCGAGAAAGCAAAGCCTATAGCCTTACTTTGTTAAGTAAAATAAGCTTTTTCAAAAGGACCTGATTTTTGCGAGAAAGCAAAGCCTATAGCCTTACTTTGTGAAGTAAAATAAGCTCTTTCAAAAGGACCTGATTTTTGCGAGAAAGCAAAGCCTATAGCCTTACTTTGTGAAGTAAAATGAGCTCTTTCAAAAGGATCTGATTTTCGCGACAAAGCAAAGTCTATAGCCTTACTTTGTGATGTAAAATAAGCTCTTTCAAAAGGACCTGATTTTTGCGAGAAAGCAAAGCCTATAGCCTTACTTTGTGAAGTAAAATGAGCTCTTTCAAAAGGATCTGATTTTTGCGACAAAGCAAAGCCTATAGCCTTACTTTGTGAAGTAAAATGAGCTCTTTCAAAAGGACCTGATTTTTGCGAGAAAGCAAAGCCTATAGCCTTACTTTGTGATGTAAAATAAGCTCTTTCAAAAGGATCTGATTTTCGCGACAAAGCAAAGTCTATAGCCTTACTTTGTGATGTAAAATAAGCTCTTTCAAAAGGACCTGATTTTTGCGAGAAAACAAAGCCTATAGCCTTACTTTGTGATGGAAATTAAGCTCTTTCAAAAGGTCCTGATTTTTTCGAGAAAGCAAAGCCTATAGCCTTACTTTGTGATGGAAATTAAGCTCTTTCAAAAGGACCTGATTTTTGCGAGATAGCAAAGCCTATAGCCTTACTTTGTGATGTAAAATAAGCTCTTGCAAAAGGACCTGATTTTGCGAGAAAGGAAAGCCTATAGCCTTACTTTGTGAAGTAAAATAAGCTCTTGCAAAAGGACCTGATTTTTGCGAGAAAACAAAGGCTATAGCCTTACTTTGTGATGGAAATTAAGCTCTTTCAAAAGGACCTGATTTTTGCGAGAAAGCAAAGCCTATAGCCTTAATTTGTGAAGTAAAATAAGCTCTTTCAAAAGGACCTGATTTTTGCGGGAAAGCAAGGTCTATAGCCTTACTTTGTGAAGTAAAATAAGCTCTTTCAAAAGGACCTGATTTTTGCGAGAAAGGAAAGCCTATAGCCTTACTTTGTGAAGTAAAATGAGCTCTTTCAAAAGGACCTGATTTTTGCGAGAAAGGAAAGCCTATAGCCTTACTTTGTGAAGTAAAATAAGCTCTTTCAAAAGGACCTGATTTTTGCGGGAAAGCAAGGTCTATAGCCTTACTTTGTGAAGTAAAATAAGCTCTTCCAAAAGGACCTGATTTTTGCGAGAAAGGAAAGCCTATAGCCTTACTTTGTGAAGTAAAATAAGCTCTTTCAAAAGGACCTGATTTTTGCGAGAAAGCAAAGCCTATAGCCTTACTTTGTGAAGTAAAATAAGCTCTTTCAAAAGGACCTGATTTTTGCGGGAAAGCAAGGTCTATAGCCTTACTTTGTGAAGTAAAATAAGCTCTTCCAAAAGGACCTGATTTTTGCGAGAAAGGAAAGCCTATAGCCTTACTTTGTGAAGTAAAATAAGCTCTTTCAAAAGGACCTGATTTTTGGGAGAAAGCAAAGCCTATAGCCTTACTTTGTGAAGTAAAATAAGCTCTTTCAAAAGGACCTGATTTTTGCGAGAAAGCAAAGCCTATAGCCTTACTTTGTGAAGTAAAATGAGCTCTTTCAAAAGGATCTGATTTTCGCGACAAAGGAAAGTCTATAGCCTTACTTTGTGATGTAAAATAAGCTCTTTCAAAAGGACCTGATTTTTGCGAGAAAGCAAAGCCTATAGCCTTACTTTGTGAAGTAAAATGAGCTCTTTCAAAAGGATCTGATTTTTGCGACAAAGCAAAGCCTATAGCCTTACTTTGTGAAGTAAAATGAGCTCTTTCAAAAGGACCTGATTTTTGCGAGAAAGCAAAGCCTATAGCCTTACTTTGTGATGTAAAATAAGCTCTTTCAAAAGGATCTGATTTTCGCGACAAAGCAAAGTCTATAGCCTTACTTTGTGATGTAAAATAAGCTCTTTCAAAAGGACCTGATTTTTGCGAGAAAACAAAGCCTATAGCCTTACTTTGTGAAGTAAAATGAGCTCTTTCAAAAGGACCTGATTTTTGCGAGAAAGCAAAGCCTATAGCCTTAATTTGTAAAGTAAAATAAGCTCTTTCAAAAGGACCTGATTTTTGCGGGAAAGCAAGGTCTATAGCCTTACTTTGTGAAGTAAAATAAGCTCTTTCAAAAGGACCTGATTTTTGCGAGAAAGGAAAGCCTATAGCCTTACTTTGTGAAGTAAAATAAGCTCTTTCAAAAGGACCTGATTTTTGCGAGAAAGGAAAGCCTATAGCCTTACTTTGTGAAGTAAAATAAGCTCTTTCAAAAGGACCTGATTTTTGCGAGAAAGCAAAGCCTATAGCCTTACTTTTGTGAAGTAAAATAAGCTCTTTCAAAAGGAGCTGATTTTTGCGAGAAAACAAAGGCTATAGCCTTACTTTGTGATGGAAATTAAGCTCTTGCAAAAGAACCTGATTTTTGCGAGAAAACAAAGCCTATAGCCTTACTTTGTGATGGAAATTAAGCTCTTGCAAAAGGACCTGATTTTTGCGAGAAAGCAAAGCCTATAGCCTTACTTTGTGATGGAAATTAAGCTCTTTCAAAAGGACCTGATTTTTGCGAGAAAGCAAAGCCTATAGCCTTTCTTTGTGATGGAAATTAAGCTCTTTCAAAAGGACCTGATTTTTGCGAGAAAGCAAAGCCTATAGCCTTACTTTGTGATGGAAATTAAGCTCTTTCAAAAGGTCCTGATTTTTTCGAGAAAACAAAGGCTATAGCCTTACTTTGTGATGGAAATTAAGCTCTTTCAAAAGGACCTGATTTTTGCGAGAAAACAAAGCCTATAGCCTTACTTTGTGATGGAAATTAAGCTCTTTCAAAAGGTCCTGATTTTTTCGAGAAAGCAAAGCCTATAGCCTTACTTTGTGATGGAAATTAAGCTCTTTCAAAAGGACCTGATTTTTGCGAGATAGCAAAGCCTATAGCCTTACTTTGTGAAGTAAAATAAGCTCTTGCAAAAGGACCTGATTTTGCGAGAAAGGAAAGCCTATAGCCTTACTTTGTGAAGTAAAATAAGCTCTTGCAAAAGGACCTGATTTTTGCGAGAAAGCAAAGCCTATAGCCTTACTTTGTGATGGAAATTAAGCTCTTTCAAAAGGACCTGATTTTTGCGAGAAAGCAAAGCCTATAGCTTTACTTTGTGATGGAAATTAAGCTCTTTCAAAAGGACCTGATTTTTGCGAGAAAGCAAAGCCTATAGCCTTACTTTGTGATGGAAATTAAGCTCTTTCAACAGGTCCTGATTTTTGCGAGAAAACAAAGGCTATAGCCTTAATTTGTGAAGTAAAATAAGCTCTTTCAAAAGGACCTGATTTTTGCGGGAAAGCAAGGTCTATAGCCTTACTTTGTGAAGTAAAATAAGCTCTTTCAAAAGGACCTGATTTTTGCGAGAAAGGAAAGCCTATAGCCTTAATTTGTGAAGTAAAATAAGCTCTTTCAAAAGGACCTGATTTTTGCGAGAAAGGAAAGCCTATAGCCTTACTTTGTGAAGTAAAATAAGCTCTTTCAAAAGGACCTGATTTTTGCGGGAAAGCAAGGTCTATAGCCTTACTTTGTGAAGTAAAATAAGCTCTTCCAAAAGGACCTGATTTTTGCGAGAAAGGAAAGCCTATAGCCTTACTTTGTGAAGTAAAATAAGCTCTTTCAAAAGGACCTGATTTTTGCGGGAAAGCAAGGTCTATAGCCTTACTTTGTGAAGTAAAATAAGCTCTTCCAAAAGGACCTGATTTTTGCGAGAAAGGAAAGCCTATAGCCTTACTTTGTGAAGTAAAATAAGCTCTTTCAAAAGGACCTGATTTTTGCGAGAAAGCAAAGCCTATAGCCTTACTTTGTGAAGTAAAATAAGCTCTTTCAAAAGGACCTGATTTTTTGCGAGAAAGCAAAGCCTATAGCCTTACTTTGTGAAGTAAAATAAGCTCTTTCAAAAGGACCTGATTTTTGCGAGAAAGCAAAGCCTATAGCCTTACTTTGTGAAGTAAAATGAGCTCTTTCAAAAGGATCTGATTTTCGCGACAAAGCAAAGTCTATAGCCTTACTTTGTGATGTAAAATAAGCTCTCTCAAAAGGACCTGATTTTTGCGAGAAAGCAATGCCTATAGCCTTACTTTGTGAAGTAAAATGATCTCTTTCAAAAGGATCTGATTTTTGCGACAAAGCAAAGCCTATAGCCTTACTTTGTGAAGTAAAATGAGCTCTTTCAAAAGGACCTGATTTTTGCGAGAAAGCAAAGCCTATAGCCTTAATTTGTGAAGTAAAATAAGCTCTTTCAAAAGGACCTGATTTTTGCGGGAAAGCAAGGTCCATAGCCTTACTTTTTGAAGTAAAATAAGCTCTTTCAAAAGGACCTGATTTTTGCGAGAAAGGAAAGCCTATAGCCTTACTTTGTGAAGTAAAATAAGCTCTTTCAAAAGGACCTGATTTTTGCGAGAAAGGAAAGCCTATAGCCTTACTTTGTGAAGTAAAATAAGCTCTTTCAAAAGGACCTGATTTTTGCGGGAAAGCAAGGTCTATAGCCTTACTTTGTGAAGTAAAATAAGCTCTTCCAAAAGGACCTGATTTTTGCGAGAAAGGAAAGCCTATAGCCTTACTTTGTGAAGTAAAATAAGCTCTTTCAAAAGGACCTGATTTTTGCGGGAAAGCAAGGTCTATAGCCTTACTTTGTGAAGTAAAATAAGCTCTTCCAAAAGGACCTGATTTTTGCGAGAAAGGAAAGCCTATAGTCTTACTTTGTGAAGTAAAATAAGCTCTTTCAAAAGGACCTGATTTTTGCGAGAAAGCAAAGCCTATAGCCTTACTTTGTGAAGTAAAATAAGCTCTTTCAAAAGGACCTGATTTTTGCGAGAAAGCAAAGCCTATAGCCTTACTTTGTGAAGTAAAATAAGCTCTTTCAAAAGGACCTGATTTTTGCGAGAAAGCAAAGCCTATAGCCTTAGTTTGTGAAGTAAAATGAGCTCTTTCAAAAGGATCTGATTTTCGCGACAAAGCAAAGTCTATAGCCTTACTTTGTGATGTAAAATAAGCTCTTTCAAAAGGACCTGATTTTTGCGAGAAAGCAAAGCCTATAGCCTTACTTTGTGAAGTAAAATGAGCTCTTTCAAAAGGATCTGATTTTTGCGACAAAGCAAAGCCTATAGCCTTACTTTGTGAAGTAAAATGAGCTCTTTCAAAAGGACCTGATTTTTGCGAGAAAGCAAAGCCTATAGCCTTACTTTGTGATGTAAAATAAGCTCTTTCAAAAGGATCTGATTTTCGCGACAAAGCAAAGTCTATAGCCTTACTTTGTGATGTAAAATAAGCTCTTTCAAAAGGACCTGATTTTTGCGAGAAAACAAAGCCTATAGCCTTACTTTGTGAAGTAAAATGAGCTCTTTCAAAAGGACCTGATTTTTGCGAGAAAGCAAAGCCTATAGCCTTACTTTGTGATGTAAAATAAGTTCTAATAAAAGGACCTGATTTTTGCGAGAAAGCAAAGCCTATAGCCTTACTTTGTGATGTAAAATAAGCTCTTTCAAAAGGACCTGATTTTTGCGAGAAAGCAAAGCCTATAGCCTTACTTTGTGAAGTAAAATAAGCTCTTCCAAAAGGACCTGATTTTTGTGAGAAAGCAAAGCCTATAGCCTTACTTTGTGATGTAAAATAAGCTCTTTCAAATAGGCCTGATTTTTGCGAGAAAGCAAAGCCTTCTGGCGTTAAAATTGTAAACTTTTTAATAATGGAAGATAAGACTTACTACAATTTTGCCCAATTATGCATTGAAGTGATCTATTATCTATATTAAATATTTTGTAAAAATGAGGGAGATTTAAGACGAATAGTAATCAGTCTAATGGAAGATTTTGCAGAAAACACAATTTCAATAGCATGAGACAATTCTTTTGAATTTCTTCAAATAAAAATCTTGCATCATTATGTACACTCGTATGCCTAAAATCTCGTGTAAATTTATACCATTATCAACAATGAAATAGTCTGTTATCAATAAACTCTTAGGGGTGCGTTTGATTGGTGCTAATTCTGAAAACGGTAGACTTGGAAGACTCGGAATTTGTGTTTGATTGACTACCAAACTCCGAAAACGGCAGGTTTGGCAGGTTTGGCAGGTTTGGAAGGCCTGCCGAGCCTTCTGCTCCAACAGGCGGAAGGTTTGGCAGATTTTTGAGAGATTCTCGTTCTCATTTGTGAAACTTTAGAAACGAGGCGAATTTTCTCGTGCTGCTATGGTAATTGAGTCAGCTCAGTCTTTGTTGCCAAGTACCAGACTCATCTTCGTGTTTTTCAACTGGAGACCTCGTTCTCACCAGGTTGCATCTGAAATCTGCTGTTTTGAAGAATTTTGTGCTTGATTGGGCACTGTGTTTCCGTCTCTGCGAAGTCTATCGTTTTCAGACTTTGGTAGGTTTGGAATTACCAATCAAACACGCCCTTAAATTCACAGTTACAATGAAATGATACATTGCTAAGCCTAAATTTAAATATCCTGAATCCAGAGAGTGCTATTTACAGAACTTTACATCCAAGAATACCTTAAAACGTAAATATGTTACCTGCTGAGGGGAGAGAACAGTGAAAGTTTCGATGGGTACGGGGTCAGTCAAGAAAGCATAGGTTCCAAATCTTTAAAACAGTCGCTGTGAAATTCATTGACTTATTTCTTTGGACTGAAAGGCTCCAAGCAAGCTTTGGCTACTTTGCCATAATTCTACCCTTGAAATTTTCTGAAATTCTCAATATTTTCAGCATTAAAGTATTTCTTTTCTTTCTTTGAGAACTCAAGAGAAATTATAAAAAAACTTGCAAACTGTCGCAGTTTCTACACCGTTTGACGCAACACGAAATAATTTCCAAGAAAACCATAGTTAATGGATATCTACAATACGGTATCAAGCAAACGTCTGTCGCTTTTTTGGAACCTAAAGTTTCTTTCAAGCCGTAGACCTTATAGCTATTCTGAAAAAGAATCTCAAGAGAACGATACTTTGCTACATTTTGTAGAATTTCAGAATGTAGTGATAGAAGCTCTGACGCCACTCCATCGAATCTCGTTAATATGTATAAAAATAACGCTCCATCCAGGCTTTTTTTTGCTGAAAAGCTAGAAGGTCTATTCAGTTTTACGAAATATGTCATAAGATTTTACACCCACCTTTTTCGGAAACTCAAACATTTGGAACCTATGCTGTCAAAAACGTACAGATGTTTCAAAGCCCAAACATTGCAGATTTTGTAAGATATGGCAGTGCATGAGTAGCTAATTCAAATTGTGATGTAATTGTATACACATGCAATTGCAGTTGCAGTACACAGTTCTTTCAAGTTGTAATGTAAGTTTTAAAATGTTCAGGAAATAGTGCTCCAAATTGGTCTCGAAAAGTTCTTAAAAGCCGTGGCTCTTAAGTGCCCGTTTCAACAATAGCCCCAGGTGCCAAAATAAACGTCTGAACAATTAAGGTGGGGGGGGGGGGAGGGTGAAAATCTGATAAGTGGCGGTCTTAGTTAACAGGGAGTGTAAATATTTCAAACTGAAAGTACTATTTCTAGAAGCCTGCAAATTAATTACCAGGCGGATGGGTGAAATAAGACTTGGGAATAGGAGAATGCCTGAGATTTAAAGACGGGAAACGTCTGTGTGGCACAAAAGAGTTTGCCGACCTATGATGACGAGTCCCTTGTCTCCCTGCGACAAATCTTGCTCAACTGGGATAATGAAACACTGAAAAAGCTGACCGTGTTTTTGCTTTCATCACTCAAATTATGATGGAATCGCGGCTTCAAATCTCGACTCCCATAGGAACGTTGCCATCGAAAATTCTATCACATTTGGCGTAAACATAGTAATTTACGAATCTCGCAATCTGATTGGTAGATTGGTACTCTAGGAAGCTCTAAGTTTGGGCCTAAATAGGGTCAGGTTTTTCAGAGTAATGTTATGAGTCTCTGCTAACCGAAGTGCCATTATCAAGGCAGATAGCACAGGGAAACAAGGAGCTCCGGTTATAAGTCTGCTTACCTCTAAGCGCAGTGAACAAGTATCTCCAAATCTACCCAGCTTGCTTTTTATACTATCTTGATGAAGCATTTGCATATAATACCCCACAATATAACATGCCTAGCATGCAATATAGATGTCTAATTTGCCATGGTTAATTTTCCGTCCTGAAAGGTACAATGTTTGGTTTGAGATTGGATTGATGCAAAGAGATCGGATTGTTACTGATTTACGAAGATGAAATCTCACCTCCTTCAACTGCAACGCAAAATTACAGACCAGAGATTCTTAAACGAGGCGGCACTATGAATATGTTTGAGCATAGGGTTCAAATCCTGTGGGAATCCTATCACTTGCCGAATTCACGAACTCACAGAGACAAATTATTCCTATGTCTCTCTCTGAATCAGTAACGATATCGTTCCGTTTTCAAGCGTTTGCACTGAAACTTTCTATGCCGTTTTCGAATCATTTCGTTTTCAAAATCGTTCTCATTTTAATCTGGTTACGAAAATGTTTTAATGTAAACGGAAGGCCAAAAACGGCATGGTTTCGTGCTGTTTTCATTTGAAAACGATACAGTTCAAAGCAATTCAATGCTTTGCAGAAATTCAGTTCAATAAAATAGGTCATGGAATTTTACATATACAATTTTCCAGATTAGGCACATGTGCAGTATGTGCAGTTAGACACCGAAATTATATTTCAGTATGTATGCTTCTGCGAAGGAAAATTGCTCCTTCGTAGTATTTAATAATTGAGTCCTCCGTACAAGAACGAAGTTGTGACAATGAGATACAACGGTGGCATCTAACCGCCCCTGAGTGGAACGTACGCTCACATTTTTAAAAGTTTCAAGACAGATCAATAACCATGGCGCAAATTTCTTTCATACTACAATCATTTAATAGGAGGAAGAAATTGATTCGGTTCATTTCCAGCCTCGTTTTGCTGTTTCTGGCCTACCTGTTTAGATAATGAGACATCTCCATTTTCGCTTTGCAATGTCAAAGCCGCAGTCCGGGAAGCAAGCCGCTTCGAGGCATCGCTCTCTGAAATCGCAGGGGAGTTCAAAATAGTTGTGCTGTCTTGTGAAACTCTTGACTCAGCTAGCAAAGGGTGAAGTCTGTCAGTTACCCGCGAGGCACGTTTCAGTGGAACTGTAGTTGCCTTTACAGCGTCACCATGGTGAGTGCGGGATGTCCGCGCATATGCTGTGCTTCCATCATTTGTACGTGAAATTGACTTTCGTTGGGTCCCTTTCGGTACAACGCGAGTCCTTGTGTGAAGCTGCAAAGAAGTGACCAATTTTTATCACAAACTAATAACAAAAGTTCGGTGAATGATTTTTATTTTAGGTTCCGAAGAAACTGAGTCCCATACCAGGCAAAACAAATCTGCTTTCTGACATTAATATTGAGCAAACTTTGCAAACAGTGTAAAGATTCTTTTCAAAAAATTCAGCGAATGAAGTTTCACAATCATCAGAGATACCCCCTGTGAATATTTATCGTATTATTTTGGAACCAAATGGAGGATCATTAAAGGTAATTCCAGTAAACCATTAATGGAAAAAGGTTGATAAATTCTCCATTAATAGAAGTTAGGAAAGTTCTCAAAAATCTGTAGAAAACAAACGCGATGTAAAAGGCTTTAACATGTTCAGAAATTACATACAAACATCATGTAGCAGCATTTGAAAACAAAGGGTAAACTTTCTTCACCAATAAGGATACGCCTATTACAATTTTGTCTAAAGAGACGAAAATATATAGGTTCTACTGAGGGAAAATGGGCCAGTTCGGGATAGAATGAGTAGGGAGAAAATTTTGGATGATTTTTGCTATAATCTTTGTTCACAACATTCCTCTAGTTACAATCCCTTAAACTACCTTCCTTGTCATGGTAAATTTGATTGATCATCTTATGGCCTAGTATTTCCCAGGAATTTTTCTGGCTGCGTGTAGTAAAGTTGTACACAGAACGAAGTAAAATTAAGTACAATACAAGCACTTTGCTGCGAATTCAATTTAGCACGATGACCTGAGTTATAAAGTCAAACGAAATATGCTCGAGACGTCGTCGTGCTAAATCAAATTCAAATCACAAAGTGCTTGCATTTTACTTAAATTTACTTTTTCACTATTTTCCAGCCACTAACACTACTCTACCATTCTACTACAACGTATTCGACAGACCCCCTGTAACTAAGGAAAAACTTATATTTCATATTTCATATTTCATATATATTTCATATTTTAAACATATTTATACAGGGTACAAATTCAATAAGGATGTTGTTTTACAATTTGGCCCTGTTAAAATTAAAGTACCTAATAAACTATTTACAAATAAATTAATAGATAAAAATATACACATCTGGCGACAATAAGCAATATATAAAATTAAAGATTTTCGTACCCCAACTGTCTCAACCTTGATTTAAAAGAGTATACCGAGGGGGCCTCTTTGATATCATTGTTAAACTTGTTCCACACTTTGGTACCACGGTAAGAGAATGCCTTTTGGCCACTTACTGTTCGCATTAACGGTACTGCAAGATCATTTTTGGTGTTTCTTAGCTCTCGTGTGTGGAAATCTGATAGTCTAAGGAATAGGTCACTAAGGTACTGTGGTGCAAGATCGTTTAGAGATTTATACATCATTGTAGATGTCTCTTTCACAATCATTTCTTTGACGGACAACCAGCCAAGTTCTTTGCGTAATGGCACAGAAGGTGCATCATAAGAACTACCCGTAACGATACGAGCAGCCCTGTTTTGAAGCTTTTGTAGAGACTCTATTCTCGTAATACCACTACAGCCCCAAACGGAGCAGCTATAGTTAAAATGTGGTTCTACAATACTACGATAAATGTCGTTCAAGGTTTCCATTGATACAAAGTTTTTACAATATTTTAAAAGACCTATTGCGCGAGAAACTTTCCCTTTTATGTTCTCAATTTGGCACTTCCACGTTAGACTATTGTCTATATGGACACCAAGGTATTTCACTTTGTTCACTAGGTCAATATCAGTACCACCTACGTGAAACACTGGCAACAAAGTAGGCTGCACTGCCATTTTATTTACATTTTGCATTGACCCAACTATCATAGCCTGTGTTTTGACGACGTTCAAGGATAGCTTGTTACCTTGAAGCCATTTTTCGATATTGACAAGCTCAGCGTTTAACACCATGTGCAATTCATCCAAAGTTTTGGAGGAATATGAAATCATGGTATCATCAGCATACATATTTGTCTCAGCCTTCTTTAGTGCAAAGGGAAGATCATTTATATAAAGCAGAAAAAGAAGTGGTCCCAAACAAGACCCTTGTGGCACTCCGACATCAATATCTTTAATGTCAGAAGGGACGCCATTTACTTTGCAAAACTGCTTTCTGTTATTCAAATACGACCGAAACCAATCATGTTCCAAGCCGCAGATGCCATATTAGAATTTCATCTTATCAAGAAGAATACCATGATCAACGGTATCAAAGGCCTTCTTAAGGTCAATGAATATCATAGCTGTATATTTCCCTTTGTCAATGTTGACATACCAGTCATTCGTGCATTTTAGAAGGCATGCGACAACAGAGTGTAAAGAGCGAAAACCAGACTTAATTCAAATCACAATCTTGCAACGAGACTTAGCCCAATCGACAACGAATCACAGAGACTAACTTTGAGATATTCAAGGTATCTATGGAAATTAAAATTCACCTCAGTAATCCACGGATGCTGTAATGCTTCATCTGGTGTCATACGTGAGGTTGGGTCCCATCTAAAAACAATGGGAAATGCAGAGTATCTTTCAAAAAAATGAAAGAAATATCAAAGAAATACGCTGTTTTGGTCGAGCAACATTGTGTCCCCAATTTCATGGATAGAACTGGTGGATTTCGAAGTTTATTGAAAAACATTCATCCATCCTCTTTGCCACTAGAATGTTGGGTGTAACATTTTAAAGATTTGTCCATTTTTCTCAAATTCAAAACTAACTCTGTGATAAAACACGATAGATGAAAACCTTAAACAGTGCAAGAAAGAAGCTACGTTATTAAACTTTTCTAAAACTGCATTGCAGCAAGTGATTTTAAGGAACTCGAAATTTTCGAATGTCTGCTAGCCTCACTACCATAAGGACCCTCAAGTTACGCTCATTTCATTGAGTTGAATTGTTGTTGTTGTTATCGCTCCACTGAGGGCCTTATGGACATAGAGCTGTAAAAACGGCAAAAAATTTCAATCGGCGACAGGATTCTGTCGCCCCGTCGTCTACCGATCAGCATGTGCCTTAGGGCAAGGCGGTTTTTGTTTTTGTGGCAAGAATGATCCTTTATCGAAGTACTGATACCTAATTTGATGATACAGCAGTTCTAAAAAACTGATTTCTAAGGCATTTTAGACCCAGTGGTTGTGAGGAAAAATGAGCAGATAATCTAGGCTCACAGCTACATTCTAAAACAGGAATGCGAATCGAACAACAGATTGATACATTATGTAGAATGTTCGAATGTACACAATAGTGATAGAGACTCCAACACTGCTCAATCGAACTTTTTTTAGAGCAGCGGAAAGATTTCGAATAGAATCAGTAAGGAACTTTACCGTTTCCGCAATCGTATTACCCTAGGTACCAGAGCCTAATATAGGCTCTGGTACCCAGGGTACAATCGTATGGGAATGAGTCGCAGTTGTAGCGATGTCAGTTCTGGCAAAGAGCGAAACTACGACATGTAGTCGAGTCTAAATGTCTGCTTCTAGCTCACAATGTAAGCGCCTCACACTTTTATATACAAACCATCGTTATGGCAATTAAAATATACGAAAATAGTTTGAAGTGCTCACTTTAAACTCACTCTAAATCATTCTAAACTCACTCAAATAGTACTCACTCTAAACATCGTCGTACGAAATCCAGAAATGGAGCATCGTTGCATTTGACAGCAGAGCTAAGCTCTTTACTTGAAATCTGTCTCTTCTTTCCTTTTGAATTTGTAATGCAGCGCGGCTGACCTTTTGAATCTAAGATGAAAATTGAATCTTTCTGAGAATTATTCACAAAATTACCTACAGAGAACGAAAAACATGCAGAGAAAAATTGCAACCAACTTATCTAGGATCGTGAGGCAGCTTGAGAAATCAGGTGCATTGAGAAAGATGAGAGACATATATGGGCAAAATATATTGCTTATGCTTGGAAGAAAGTACTGCTGATGATGTTAATGAAGAGAGGAAATCATCACCATTGTGATGGGATATCATCAGAATTGCGGGGGGGGGATAGCATCAATGTAAAATCCTCGCAAAATATTAGGAAGTTTGAGCAAGTTTGAAGGAGGAACTTTGAAACGAGAATGAACGTTGTGTAGAAGCTAACTGTTCAGACGCTCAGGAATCATTTGAATTTGATTCAAAGTCCTACTTAGGCTTGGGTCGAAGAGAAAGCAACAAAAAAGCAGTACGAATCGCCCATAAATCAGCATTGCAGAGTGTGTTTAGTGTTCACTACGGAGAAAGGAACCAAAACAGTGTTGATTACATTTCTGCAGTACTGATGATATTTCCCGCAGTGCGGAGCACTCTCCACAAAACTGAAACCCTCATTCCCTGACCTGAAAAACAAAGGTCATAAAATAAACTCAGACTATGATAGCAAAACTCATAAAATCGGTTTCTCGCTCTCCGTGACGTTCAATTTGTCAAGAAATTTTCTAATTTCACAAACTTATTCAATCTCTATTAATTGGATTGAAATAAATCCTTATCTAGAGTCAAAATCCCAATCTAAAAACAGAAAATGGTAACGAGTAAGAACAACGTCCTTGAAATCCAAAATATTTTCATGAGATAAACGAAAAATGAAACAAATGGTAAGCTGAATCTTATTAGCCAGCGCAATAAAACGCTAACAGCCTGCAGCAAAGTGCTTCGTTTAGCCCTAAATCTTTAATAACATCTTGGCATTTCGAGATAGAGATTTGTGTCTAAATCTTAGATATTTTGATGCATGACAGTTTAATCTCCGCCAATACGTCACAATTCTATACTTATCGTACTATGCATGATAAACAATCAGGCATTTCGTATCAAAGATTACTTCTGTAATCCTAAATCTTTTTAGCGTATGCCTATTTCAGCTCAGGTAGAACGTCACACCTCTGTACTTCTCATTTTATGAGTGATAAACAATTCAGCAACTATGCATCGAGCTTTCATAATCTAATTCCACACAGGTTTCGATTCACTCTAGCATTAACGATAACAGGCTTGTGCTTTATGGCGATTATCACAAACGAAAGGCACCTTTATACTTATATATAGCTTCAAAAAACAACTACATTGCAGCATAGGCATGAAACTGGTCGATTTGAATGAGATAATTACAAACTTCGTTACATGCCACCACCTTCCCCCGTTTAATATAAATTCATGGGTAGATCGTATGTAGTTCTAATTGTTCTCTTTGTTCATGCAATTCTGTTGTCCAGTATTTTTAATCTTGTTTTTCCTTTTAATTCATATATAAGGGGGTAGACATTGCTCCTTGACATTGCTACGTTGTACTACGTTGTACTTACCAAAGAACAATCTTCTTCTTTGAGCATTTTCTATGAGACTTGATGGTGGTAGTCCAAAAATCTAGAAAGAAAATATGAGATATATAACGTTTCATCTTGATCACAGCCTATTGTGTATGCTTAAAGCATTGGCGGAAATACATAAACAAGGCTCTCCCAGGGCCCCTGCGATATTTGTAAGATGAGAAATAAATGCCCTAGAAATAAAGATAATAAAGTGAATAATAAACACTATAAAATGAATAATGCGACTTGTGAATTCGCAGAGCATTCGCAGAGCTAGCAAATGTCATTAGTTAGTGACTGCAGCGCTTCTGGAAATGGGAAAAAACTGCACCTGCACATGGAAGAGAATAAAAAGAAATTAGCCTTTCTCATTTCATTAACGTTGTAAGATGACTTTGCCCCCTCCCCTGTCTAGCAGCCCCTATTCCAGCAGTCAGTTCAGTTCCGTTAACATTGCATCACAAAGTGACTGCCTGTCTTCCCTTGTCTCAAGACCAAAACGAAGTCAGACGAACACGCATTCATTCCATGGAATAAGAGACAAGAAGGCCATGATGACACCGACTGTTACATTTTCGTTATATTGTGTGACAAAAATAGGTTACTTGAAGCAAAGTGAATTGCAGGATGGTCAGCTTTTCACACATCCACGGAATCGCAGCTTGCTGTTTCTTTGGAAATATCAGGCAGCTGACGCTGCAATGATTCCAATTGCAACTATGATAAATATGTTCTTGAAAATTTCCAGTGCTGTGTGTATAGATAACTTCACGTCAAGGGTTACAACAGAATCAAGCAACAAAATAAACCCCGTTAAAAACTAGATGCTCGAAAATAGATAAACCAAGGCAGGAAGAGCATTTGAATGCAACGGAAAGTAACTGAAACGCCTACCTGAAACAAAAACAAGAAATAACGAACGAAAACGAGTAAGAAAGAGCATTTCGAAGAAAAGTAACAAAAACAAAGAACGAGCAACGTTAACAACAAATGAGGGGGTACCTCACTATGGGGTAAGACGGGGATCTGCGCCAGTTTTGGGTATTTTTTAGCCTGAAAATTCTGGGATTGGGATATACTTTCACTTGGAATTTTCTGGGATCGGGGTTTACTGTTATACTCAAAATTCTGGTAATGGGTGCTGAATGAAAGTACAGCTGGATAATTCTTCGAGCAACACGTGGTCAATTTCAGGTGAACAGATTTCAAGTATTTTTGTATACAAACGTGCTGAGATCAGAACTTCGTTCCAATGGCCACTTGGGACAAAAATTATCGTTCCCAGCCCTCGAGCCCTTATCCCTTTGAAGTCGAATTGTTTTTGTTACTTCTTCAAAATTTTGGGATTAGGTATCAATATCTGACAAAAATTCTGGGATTGGGTATTAATATCGGACTAGATTTCTGGGGTTGGGCTGTCGCAGAAATCCTCACGACGCACACCCCGTATGAATTTATAGTTAAGTACCCCCCCCCCCGGGGTGAAAAAGCTGCCAAGAAGTGAAAAAGCAACAATGAATAAGACAAACCAGAAAGTGCTATCAAAAGCAAAGGAAAGTAACCGCAACATCCATCTGAAACCAAAACAAGCAACAAGGAGCAACAAGGAGCCAGAAAGAACATTTCGAAGGCAATAAAAAAAAACAAATAACGAGCAACGTGAGTAACACATGAAATGGCTGCCAAAATGTTAAAAAGCAACGATGAATAAGACGAAACCAGAAAGTGCAATCAAAAGCAAAAGAAAGCAACTGAAATATCCAGCTGAGACCAAAGCAAGCAACAAGGAGCAAGAAATAGGACATTTTGAAGAGGAACAGCCAAAAACCAAAATGAGCAAGAAAGAGCAACAAAATTCGGATGGTCGCCAGGCCGACAGAGCAGATAATTTCAAATGGAAACCATTGGCCTAGAGATAAAGATTCTGAGGCCCCGTCCACACGTATCATGATCTTTTTGAAAACGCATCTTTTTTTATCCGTATAAAAAATATCCGCGTCCACACGAGGAGCGTTTTCGAAAATATCCCCGTCCACACGAAGACGCAGCTACTTTCAAACTCCACTGTTCGAGCTTCGATACATGAAAACAGACAAGCAAAATGCCCTCGTGTGGCCCCTAAAGATCCGTGCGCATGCGCTGGTACGTCGCAAATCGATGCTTTGACGTCAGCGTTTTCGAAAAGCTCCATTTTCATCCGTCCACACGACAACATGAAAACAGCGTTTTCAAAAAGATCCACTCTGGAGAGCGTTTTCGAAAAGCTTCGTTTACGGTCACCGAAAACGCCGTCTCTGTGTGGACGCAAACCCAAAACGGATAGAAAAAGATGCGTTTTCAAAAGGATCCGGATACGTGTGGACGGGGCCTGAGATTGCCGTTAGAGGCTCTGTGTGGCTTACCTCCATTATACAAGCCAATTGTTCTACTTCATTTTCACCTGGGAATATTGGACACCCTGTGTGCAACTCAGATAGAATGCAACCAAGACTCCACATGTCGATGGCGGCTGTATATGAAACACCTGTGAAAATAAACATACGATTAAATGGCGAATTGATATTGCTTTGCAATGGGCTGAACTGTCTCAAATTAGATATAACGTAAAATCCTCGCGAGTAAAAACAATTGAAGAGTTCTGCATGAGTAATTTTGTGTTATCCCAAATCTCACGTGATATCTAATATGAGGCAGAAATCTTAGTCTCATTTCGAAAGCCACCCAACAGCAATTCAAATACCACTCTGAATGTAAGAAAAGAGTGCAGTAAGGTACAATAATGACTATAACTGGAAGTGTGCAACACATTTTCAAAACGTATCATATGCTAAATTATTTTCCGACATTGCAAAAGTTTTAAAAACAATAAAATATTAATTTAGATGATTTTTCGTGAGATTTCATTTTATGTTTGTAAATGCAGACGCTGACAATTTTTTTCTAAGTATAAAAAAAACAAAATGGACATTAAAAATGATTTGGCCCCTTGACATTTATAAGTTTCAAAGCGGATAGCTTCTCTGATCGCATTTCAGTCAATCTGCAAAGTCGTAAGAATTTTGTGGACAACCTGCAGGACACACGGCACGAACAGAAAGGCATGTCCATTCTCATTTGTCGAAAAAAAAGTAGGATGCATCACACACGTTCAGTCAAAACTGGGCTAGGTCAAGTAAGTAATATCAGTTCACATACAGAGCACAGTTTAGTCATTATACTTTGCTCAATTGAAAACAAGCTTAATTGATGTTCAAATGGGAGAACAGCACTATTAACAGAAAAAAGCGCATTTGAACTTCTTGAATGATAAGCCCGCTGCAATTATTGCATCAAGAAGTAGTGCGAAGCACAATTTCGCTTGCAAAGTGTAATTAGATAAGCAGAAGTATTCATGATAACAGCAGCATGGACAGTCCACACCCATCTCATTTCTACATAAAATAACTAAGCAGGATTCTAAGACTTCGTTTACAAGATGGCGGCACATTTGAAAACGGTGAACCTGTGACGGTAGCAAAATCTGAGTCAGCAATCACACCATGTCGGCAAAATTTGAGAAAGGTAGGAAATTTGACGATTAAAACTCCACAGAAGACTCTTATGTCGAAGAAATGTACCTACACCCTAAGGATCGATCAGTCTCGTTCTGAATGCGTCGCACATTTTCTGTTTCTATCATTTCCAAATGCTCACATGATGCTGCTTCCAAAATAAGCCGGTTAGATTTCATTTTTCAAAATCTACCATGTTCGAAATCTGCCAGCAAAAATGTGCAGTGTTCGTGTGAACAGGAGGCCTATTCGTCACAATTTTCACCGCTTTCAAATTTTACCGGCATCGTGTGAATGCAGTCTAAATATATCGCGCTTTCTTTAGTACTGAATGACATTTCCTTTTGAAATAGAGAGACTTATGCCAATAAAGCCCAGTTCATCTGTTCCTACTACTTCAGAATTACAGTGAAATAGCTAAAGTTTTAAAGAAAAAGATCAAAGAATCTTACACCATACTATCTAAACTCTGCAGCCTATGCTCACTCTAGGTATAGCAAAATTATATTCCCAAGAAGAAAAGTATTTACCTAATATGATCTCTGGTGATCTGTAGAATCGGCTCTGTATGTATGTATAAACTATGACAAAAGGGATAAAATATCAATATAGTAATCAGCGATATCTATTTATTTGCCATAATATATGACAGAAGAATAAAAACGTGCATTAGTATTGATGCATTTTGGACTGTTTTCCCAAGGGATCATGGCAACAAAAGGGCATGGCAAAATATGAAAAAGCCTTAAGTTAGTCTCAAACTGGAAGTCGCGTGAAATTGTCTGAAAAAACAAATGAATTAAGTGCTTAACATGATTAAGTTTGCGTAATCGTAAACCTCAAGTAGTATCTAATTTGAAATAGACTTTTAGTCTTTTGATTTGAAAAGGATTCTACGAATAAATTGGATGTATCTTTGAGGAAACTGAACGATGATAGACAGAATCGGCTAAGGTTTGTTTATACCCATTTCAAGTCTTGTGATCAATCTCTTGATAAAATATCTTTTGAATTCCCTAACATATTTTATGCAATGCAAAGTTGTGCCATGAGTGCAAAAAGTAGCATAATACCAAACTTCCTACGGGCAGGATCACATGACTTGAAATGGGTAAAGCAAACCTTAGCCGATTATGTCTATTTCAGAAGCAAATGCGTCCAAAAAGACAGATTATTCTATGAATGGTGACGGAAGAGCTGATAAATAAGAGCTCAATTCATTGGTAAACTTACTGAAAAGAGCGAGACAGTGCCATGTCAATTGCCTAGATATGGTGAAAAAATTGGCTGCCGTGTGAATGAAAACAGCCAAAGACGTGATTAGAAATTCAATAACCTTGCAAATAGTGTATCTAGTTGCCCTGCAGTCATTGTCATATTTTTAGGCATATTCACAAAGAAACTACATTAGATTCCTATCGTTTAAGCCCGGGGCATAAAGTGCAGCTAATCTTTAATTCAATTGCCTCGATTCTACTAAGGGATTAGATGCTATAGCTACCTTGCTCTGTTCAACAGGATGTCATTCAATTTCCACATCTTTGCCAATACAATAATACTGCATGCACACTGACACTGTTAAACCAGCTTTTTCTAAACCAGTTTAAATTTCAACCAATCAAATGAATGGATTTGTTAGATTGACCAATCAGAAGGCCCTATTCAAAAACCTGGTTTAATCCAAGCTGGTTTAACTTACATTGTGAATGGGGCATAAAACTTCTAGTTATTCTACTAAAGAACCTGGATCAAACGATAGCTACTTTAATATATTTTGTAAAAATCTGACGAAGTATCGGATGTGCACAGCAGTTACGAAATTGTAACGACACTAAAGGCTAGTTTTCATAGGTCCCATTTCATCACATTTCAACGTAGTTTGTCAGAGGTACATAATTGCGATTATCAAATGATAAGTAAATAGAGAATCGCACTTCATCGAAATTTTTGTCCTATTTCATGGCAGAAAACAAAATTTCTTTATTCGCTGGGATCAGTTGGGACGAATTGCGATGTATTGCGATGAATTAGGATGACTTAGGATTCCTTGCTTTGCTTGATTTTCATATATAGGAAATAATCCTAACTAATCGTAGACCTGGAATTCCGATGCAAATGTGATGAAATATGATGACATGAGACATATGAAAACCAGTCTTAAGTCCAGTGTTTCGTATAAAAATGGACAAATTATCCTTCGATCCAGGCTAGTTTGCAGAATAGTTAAACGGTCAATTTTCCAAGAAAATAACTGAACATACCTCGTTGATGCTCAAAGCAACTTGATCCAAAATCGATGACCTTTATAGCCGTTGATCCTCTTTTTTGAAGTAATATATTTTCCTTGAAGAGACAAGCTTGTTTAAATGTCAAAGCAATCCATGCACCTTGAGAATTAAAAATGTTCCACAAAACTTGTGAAGTCAAATCGAGGGTGCCGAAGTGTACGAAGGTGAAGAAAAGAAAAAATGAGATATTTTGGGGGTCATCGGGACTGGGTTATGAAAATGATCACTAGATTTTCTCACGTGGATGGACATTGGGGGACTGGGGGGATTTTGGGTGAATCTCAAGCCTTGAAGTGGCTTTGAACTTGTGCCCTCTTCGGGCCACCTGGCTTCAAAACAGACTCCGGAATCTCAAGAAATTATCATCAAATTGAATTCTTATTCAGCAAAATTACTGACATTGGTTGCTGTTATTCTTGATATAAAGAGCGTAATAACTACCGTCTATGAAATCGTAACAGAGATTTTTCATGCTACAAATATTAAATTCCACAAAGTACATTTGGTCAAAATATGGTCCTAATTTTATCACATCTTTCCCAAAGAATGAATATAGATCAGCTATCGAATTTATTTGATCTTTGATACAAACAAACACAAACAAATCTCAAAGATCGATAACATATCATGAAGCAGCGTCACCCAGAAGATTGCGTCACCCAGAAGATTTATCTAAACAAGCCCACAAGCTATTTACTTCACTTTCATGTCTTTTGAAGCAATGATATAAGAAGGTTAGCAACAAAGGAAATGTAAGCATATAATAATGGTTCAAGCCAGAAGCGGTCAAATTCTGGCGGATGAGAAATCAGTATTTCATACTCTCCTCTACAACGGACCACGGAACCGCGGACCACGGAGTTACGGAAGTGATAAAGAAAACCATGAAAGAAACCTCGAGGAGATTAAATATTTCATGTTGCCGTAGATCAGTTACCCAAAAATGGTGCGGCATTTGCCATGGTCTATTGTTTTGCACGGCTATTTTAATCAAGAGCTTATATATGCTTGGATCCCTTTAAATACAAGAGCGAACTGATGACATTGCAAACATAAATCAATACAAACAACGCATACTGAAATTTGTAAAGATTAAATATTATCTAAATATTTATATACTCACTGGTTTTAAATCACAATGTATAATTCTGCATTTTGTTATGACTCTAAGGCATTGTAAAATCGAAGCAGCAAATCTGAAAATTGAAAAATTTTACGTTCTACAAGAATCTTACTGATAAAACTAAGTGAACAATGCTTAAGATAACAGCGCCTATGGGCCTATGGGCCTATGGTCTCCAATGCAGCACCAATGGGCATGAAGCTTAAAGATATGCTGCTTAACTGGCTTAGGGTGTAAAGGAGAAAGCAAGAGAAACGTTGCTCATCAATCGCTAAGACGATAGTAAATCGTGAGTACATTAAAGGCCTTGGGCATATGAACATTAAGAATTCTCTTGAGATGCCTTCTTAGCATCATCTTTAAGGAGAGACCCTTTTGACTCACAAGAGTCTGGGTTGAGCGATATTTTCATGCATTTTTATAGGGAAGGCTCGATTGAGTGGCGTCAGAGCTTCCGTCACTATGAACTAATGACCTAAAGTCCTTTGCTTCCCGGTGCTCTTTGACTTGATCATGGCACTTGAATCAACAAAGACTCATAGTATTACCCTGAAAAATCTGAAACTATCTAGGCCCAAACTCTCAGTTTCCTAAAGTACGACTCAGAGTGCGAGATTTGGCCAAGAACAATGCTGTGGAATTTTAATTACTGGAGGCACACAACGGACTCATCGTCAGTATTGGGTACAATCACAAATTCGACGTATGAATCAAAATATTGTTCAATTCAGATTTCTTAGACCAGCAAAATGTCTATTCTTGCTTCAAAACAATGAAAAAATTGACCGTCTTCCATTTGAATTAAGAATTCTTATCAAAATATGAAGAATTCTTGAAAATTCTTAAGAATTCTTAGGATCTCTTGAGAATTCTTTTCGAGTTGATGTGCGCAAGGCCAGTGCTGTAAGTACCAAAGTGAAGAAAGAGGGTTACAAACTGCAAGACTTGTAGTAACAAAGAAATGGATATTTAACAGGGTATCTCGATCTGCTACTTTACTTAAGAGGCAATGAAAGAGACTTTTGAGCTCCTAATAGCAACAAATATGTAGAAGGTTGTTTATGCAGCATTACAGCACCTATGGGCAAGAACTGTGCAACAATTCATCGCACTTCTTTCTCCTTAGAACCAACTAGGAAAGGAATCTAATTCTAGCTCGATTCATATAATGGCATCATAAAATAATGACTCACTTTCGTATTAAAGTTAAACTAAAGCCTTGAAAGTTGTTCTTTTTGATCAGTTCATAGAGATTCATTCTGAAAAGAAAAACATAGCTCTTTAATTTATAACATAAATCTAATTAATATTGATATGAAAAATTAGACCCTCAATAAAATCAATGAAATCTTTCAAGGAGCAAATAAAACATTTTGCCGATCCGTATAATTCTTTTTACATGCGTACCGGGTGTGTCAAAACACGTTTGCAGGTTTAGCGGGCTATTGGCTGGGAGGTACGGCGTCAGTACTCGGAGCTGAAGTGTTTATCTATCAGTCAAGGGCTAGCTTCGACGTGACAATTTTGTTTAATAAAATCACTTATCTTCCAGACATAAAAATTGGAGAAAAGTCGCAAGAGATTTGTACGGGAACAAAAACTCCACGTTCCATTCTGGGCCATCATTTACTTACCTCTGAAATCCAAATTCAATAGAATTCTTAGCTTCAAAAATAGAAATTAAATTTCAATGGCGAGTAAAGCAAGGACCAGTACTAAACGTGGAATGCTTGTTTCCATGCGAACCCCTTGCCAGTATTTTCGAAATTTCTGGGTCCACAGGATGAGTGATTCATCAAAAAAAATTTTCATATCTAAGTTAGCCCTTGATTGATTGATTGATTGATTGATTGATAAACATTTCTCTTTTGAATTTTCATTCCACAGCCCTCTAAACCCGTAAACTTGTTTTTGACACACCCAGACCCACCCAGTGCAAGATTTAGAAATTCAAGCACAGAATTGATGCTTTACCTCCCATTGGTTCAAAAAACTTGACGATTGATTAATTTGCAACTTACCCGAGTAGTTCAAATGAGATGCATAAATGATTCCTATGAAAAAAAGATCAGTTAAGTTATAGAGTATGAACTGAACATTAACAAAAGTCTCAAGTGAAATGTCACGGTACGCACTATCAAATTTGATGCAAACAACAAAAATCTAACAGCAAAACGATTATCGTATTTGTTTCAAGAATACATTTGATATTTACAAATAATAACTGTCTGTTCACATAATCAAACCAAGTTGGTGGAAGGCACACTGTCGTGGCACTGATTGGATAAACAAGACAACAAGGAAGAAAAGAATTAGGCAAGGTTCAGGAATTTCGCTGTACAGTGAAATTCGACGAAGATGATAATGATCTGATTCCCTTTATTCTCGAAACAAAGTATGATCCATGAACAAAAAGGCTTGGTAATCACTCAAAGGCCAGAGCTTTGTTATTGATTTCAACATCATCACTCGCTAATCACAACCACGACAGTGTGCCTTTAATTAATCTTTAATGGCATTCCCTGTAAAAAAATCGACTCATTGATCAATTGACTGATTGAGGACGTCGTTATTCCGCGATTGTTTTCAACTGAAATACAAACTTGACTTACCTGAAGTAAAAGTATTCTTTCATATGAATAGCATTAGATGAATTATCTTTGTCCTAAGCAAAAGAAAGTTGAATTTAGTAAGTCTAAGGATCACGGCTTTAACAGTCAAATCAACATGCTTAAGTGATAACATATTACCGAAATAAAAAACATAGCACGTTTCATATAACTGCAGAACTGGAAATAACTGTAGCCAGTGAGTGCAGCGATTATGACATTGAAAACAAACTGTACCAAAGTTTGGCAAAGTCGACGATGGATACCTGTTTCAGTGGCTGTCTCCACCAGTCTAAAAATTATACAGCTCTTGCTTTTACGATTGTTCATCTGGAATTGGCAACTTCAAACACTCGTGGAAACCGCTTTGTGAACAAAATTGAAATGACACTAATAGACAATCCAAAAACAAGAGACAGATTAAAGATTTTTTAACCGCCGATCAGCCCTCAAGCGGAAATACTCATTCTGAGACAAAGCAGAATGAGGAAATGAAGTTGCATGACCATTCGACTCAATGAGATGAGCGTAATTTGAGGGTCCTTATGTAGTGAGGTAATGAATGTAGAAAAAAGAATCGGCTTTTTCACTGCTTCATTATGAGTCCCTGTTGAGCAAGGTTTACTTCATGGATGCGAGTCACCCATCGTCATAAGTCTACCGGTAGTATTGTAGCTGCACCTGTGAATCCGATACTAGATTTTGAAGTGGAGGATGAGGCAAGCGACGAGAATCATTGTATACTTCATTTCATCGAAATTCCAAGCAAAAAATACAGTTGACTTTAAACGGTAGTTGACATAAACGGTTGGAAATAAGATACTAGATTTTAAGTAACTATTCATGGGAATAGAGGTAAATGAAATAATATTACAATGAGATTTCACCTTTTTCCTTATGGTATCCAGTATCTTTACTTCCACAAGCGCTTGATGATGAAATCTGCAAATAAAATAGCATTTTCTAAAATGGTGCATGCAAATGCATCAAAAATATTGTACGCAATAATTCTTGCACCATCTTAGCGAAGAAAGCAGACCTGCTTTCAATGAATGACATAACTGTAGAGTGGGCTCACTCCGATCGAGTATCCAGAAAATTTTTCTTTGTTGCAACTACTTTGAGTAAATGCAAAATGAAAGGAATTTAGGCCTAGCTAAGCAGTTTGCTAGCATGAATGGGTTGACATCTGCTAAAATTTTTGGCGTGGCTTGGTAAATATAAGAACTGTGAGGCTTCAAAACTTTGTAAATGGACTTAAATTGTAAAAGCCTTCTCCTTCATCTTTTATGGCAGTGTTCTAGATTACCCTCACATGAGGAAACTCAGCCAGATCTGAGTTTTAGATCGGGTTGTAACTCACTTCGGTCTGCAGTCGAGGCCCTTGGAATGTTGTCATGACACAGGTGAAATGAAACTCAGGTCGACCTGAAACACATGTTGGTTTCTCAGGTCTCGGTCTGACTTTTCAGGTCGACATGAATTTTCATGCGAGCAGAAATTTTCCTCAGTTCGTGGAGAAATGAATTTTCAAAGCAAGTGTGAATCGAATTCCTTGCACTTTTTTGGCAATCAAACAATTATGATTGTATTTTTTGAGGATCTTATCATGGTTCACGTCAAAGCAGTTAGATCCAGCTGTGTGACTTCAATGAAATTTTGATTGCTTTGATTGCAAAGGAACGCCTGGATTGTTTGCGTTCAGGAAAGTTCTTTGGAAATATGCATGTGAAGAGTGAGTGAGCTTAACTCCAAGCGACCTGAAAATGTTCATGTGAGGGGAGGCAGATTAGCAAACACAGTAGTCTCGGTTTTCTCATGTGAGGGTAAAGGCCCCGTTTAAACTGTAAAAGATGATTCTAGATCAAAATTTAAAATAGAGGACCATTTGATGCGACCAACATTTAGCATCGATCAGATGTGTCCTGAGAGTTGGCACGATAAATTCGGTGAAAGATCCTCGATAAGCAAGTATGATACAAGATACAAAACTGATCTCCAAATCCCAAGGCTAAATCTAGACTTCAGTAGAAAAAGCTTTAATTACACTGGTCTAAGAACTTGGAATTCTATCCTAACACACATAAGAGAGTCTAACACACTCACCCTGTTTACGAATGGGCTAAAAAGTCATTTTCTAAGCAGAAGAAAACATAGTTTTACGCACGAATCCATGAAAGAACAGTGCTGGCATTTATATCTTTTTAATTAAACTTGTTAGTAATATCAATCACCTTCATTTGTAAATAGGATTTTTTTCTTATTATGACTGAATGGATATCGTGGTTAAATAAGATAAATGAATGAATGTATGAATGTTATCGCCGCGTCTCGTTGCGCGTGACCTCTATCGAATTGGGCAACTGCTGACACAACAATGGATAGCTCTCGTCGCATTTTACGGTTCTGCAAGTTAGGTTCGTCTTACATCAAAAGAAAGCATACAAGTTTTGCTTCTTACTGTTTTGTTTTCAAATTTTTTCCTTCTCATTGTCCTTGATGGAAAGAAATGCAAAAAAGAAAGGTTGCGGAGCGAAACGTGTCTGATAGCACCATTTTATGTCATGCCACAACCATGCCCGAATGATTTTCATGTCAACTACTAAGTGATTTCAGTTCTCATCTGTGGAGAGTCTTGTGTCGGACAGCTCTAGTTTGAAACTTATACATGTATCAATATTCTAAAATGAAATGAAATGTAAGCAGCACCCCTATCCAATATGAAGTTGGGGTGCGACGATAGCTATCCGGTACAGTGTAAACGGGGAAGAAATGAGAAATTTCAAACTTTAGAAATGGATGGAATTGTAAGCACCGTTTTATTCTAAAAGACATGTAAACAACGTGCCAATAGGCTTAATCCACCTCCTCAACTCAAACTATAACTTAACTAAGAACAAAATAATGCTCAGTGCAAAAAAAAAATACTAACCGTTTCTTATTTCGAATAATTTTCAATGCAACATATTCTTTGTTCTTGTGATCATAAGCTTTAACAACTTGTCCAAACGATCCTTTTCCTAACAAGTCAACGACTTCATATCGATATGCGATGTGATCATTGTACACTCTGATGTAGCTTCCATTTTCATCATCGTAGCCTTTAAAGATAGAGATTTTCATGCATTTATCCACTATCAACGAACGAGTTGCGCTTGTGACATACAGTAAATCCCCGCATATTGCAGTAAATACCCGCATATTGCAGTAAATCCCCGCATATAAGAACCTACCAATATAAGAACCTAGAGGCTGTTTTTCCTAAATTATGCACCTTGCAGTTAAGAACCTGTTTCAGTCTGAAGAATGATAGGTTCTTATTGCAGGGGTGGCAAAGTTGATTTTTGATTGTCGTTATGTAGTTCATTGTGGCCCCAATTGGCCGTTAAAGTTTGATTCTCCTTCCCAATTAGTTATTAGGTCCATAAAACCCCATTCAAAAAATAAAGTAGGGCTGAACATCCTTTGTGAGGCTCTAAAAGGGCCTACAAAAGGCACCCTTCAAATAAGAACATCTGTACCTTGAAATTAGTGTTAGTACCTTTGAAATAAGAACCTATTTCAGCCTCTCTATCAAAAAGGCAGGTTCTTATACGCGGGGAGTTACTATTGCCAGCGCAACCCTTCCCTAACATTTGATGTGGAACAGAATCTAGTTCATTGTCTATTAGTCTTTAATCGTTTGTAATGTAGTGGTAGTTAGTTGAACGTGGCGTGTCCTTTTATATTGGCCATGGGGTAGTCATGGTCTTTTGTCCCCATCGTATCGTACCTGTACTGTCGTATAGTAATTAGAATAGGTATAGTTAAATGTGAGATATATTGTAAAATATACATATTTGAACAAAAAAGGATAAAGATTACTTGAAGGGTGGCTTGAAGCGAAAATTCTAACGAATTAATGAATAAGGAAGCATTGTTGAATGATAAAGGATCCTTTTTGTTGATATTTTATTTTATATTCACTAATTTTAAGTATCAGCCGATGACGTCATTTATTCGCGACTTACTATGGGATACTAAAATGGAAATTCAGCTGTATCTTATCTTCGAAAGGTAAGAGCTACATAAATGGTATAAATGAATGGAAGATTAGGAGCCTCCAGTACAATAAATGTAAGACTATTCCATAAGCATTACATCCTGTAACTTACCATTATTTGTGGGCGCACCTGGCACCCCTTCGATTTTCTTCGCATTCAATCCAAGAAACCAAATTTCTGGGAAATCTAGAATTTCAGCTTGTTCGAAAGTTGTTAGCTTGTCCACGTACATTTTTAGGGACGCTAAAAAGAAAAAAAAATTGTTGTTTGAAGAAAAATAAGAAACATGGGAACCTTAAGAAATGGGTTATCATTAGTCACAATATAAGTCAGAGTGCGACAGAATGATCAACGGAGAATCCACCTTTTCAAGGTTAGAGGCGCGAAAGCGGAAGTCTTTTGTTGTTAGAGATATTGTATCTGTGAGTCCAAATTTCTGTTCTACATGCAAAGGTTAGTGTAGAGGCAAATTTTCACTTTCATATCTGTCTTTGTTTCGAAATTATGACATTATGAATAATTTGAACTCATAAGGGCTTTGACCGTGAAATCAAAGTTTGGACAAACATTTGTCCAAACATCTGACTTCACGGTCAAAGCTCTTATGAATTCAAATTCTTTAAATCGTCATAACTTCCAAACGAAGACAGATATGAAAGTGAAAATCTGCTGCCATACTAAAGTTTGTACGCAGAACAAGATTTTAGGCTCAAAAATGCAAAATCTCTAACAACAAAAGACTTCCGCTTTCGCACCTCTTACCTTGAAAAGGTGGATTAAACTGATTCTGTTTGTGCCAGCATATTAGACGTTGTTTTTCAGTGCATCGTCTGCTCGAAGCTCCTGTTTTTGATTCTTAAGGGTCTTTTATGTACTTATGCAATAGCTGCAACAATAGTAAACATTTCAAAATCCCACCCAAAAGGGGAGCTGGTGCCAAGGACGAACAGACCATCACAACTGCCTCCTCATCCCAAGGACGTTACAATGTTCTCCGAGGGAAGCCATGGGCATTAACACGCCATTGATGTGGCCTTTATTGTAAAACAACTTGCTTTCGTATCTAATATGTTGTCTTCTCTCCCATGGGACTGCTAGAAATGCTTGATAAAGTTGCTGTCCTTCGTCCTTAGTTTCTAACAACTTTGGCTCCAAATGCGAACATTATTCCAATGAAGTTCAAGCCGTGTTTCTCACCTGTGAAAAGCGATGCCACATAGGAGCTAAGGCATAAAAATAGTTGGATCTTTTCAGAACAATGATGGTTTTCTGGCCTAGTTGCGACGAACGAATGAAAATCATGATTATCAAGGTTTCCCATGGAAGACAAAACAACACAGTGGATAGTAATACAACTCGAATCATGATGAAGGCCACATCAATTGTGCATCATTGCTCATGGAGACAAGTACAGAGCTTCTTAAGTTGAGCAGTGGTATTTTCCTCAGGCGGCCAGCCTAGAACTTGAACTCACAATCGTTTTTTATTCACCATAAAGCAACTAAAATAAAAAGAACATATCTACATTACTACGTAACATTTGCGACGGGAGAGAAAGCAGTCGCTTCGCTTATTCGCTTATTCGAGTGTCACGCGCAACATTCTATTCAATTTCAGAGTGCCATTTTCTCACGTCAACAAACGATTTTATGCCCAATTGGAGGAATTGACTGAGTGGAAATCTGCCTTACCAGGTAAGTCAGATATACATATCTTTGACGCACCTGGTACACCCAAATTTTTGTAATGTACGTTTTTTTGTTATACTAGATTTATCGTTTTATTAAATTTTTGTAACATGTCGTTCGTAGAGGGAACTCGATGACGTTGTATCCTTTCTCGCTACGAACGACATTATTTGCCTTTGTGCATTCTAGTTTAACGGTTGTCGTTGTTTTTGTATATTTGTATTACTTTAGGATGATATATATATATATATAAAGAGAAAGCAATGTTATCTTGCTCCCGTTGGGGGGTGAGTGGTCGAGTGGCTTATACAGTCTTCGTCACGTGACTGAAGTTAAGCTTGGTCGAGTGAGGTCAGATTTCGCATGGGTGACCTCTTAGGTCTGACCTCGCAACTCATTTAGCCATCCTTCGGAAGGGACGTTAAACTAGGGGTCCCGTGCCTGAATGCGGCATGCACAGTGGGCCCAAATTAGCTTTCAGTAACTAGAAATCCTGACAAGCCCTCTCAAAACAAATTGAAAACAAACAAACAAACAAACAAAGCACCCCCCCCCAGTAAAGACCCCGCTAAAACGCTGCCCCGCCAAGGTAAAAGGGTGACCCGTCAGGAAAATGTGTTTCCCCGCCAAATTTGAGCTTAAACCACTCTCCCCATCTTGTTTCTGTTGCTTCCCAGCTGAAAATTTTGTTGCCCCGTCAAAATTATACAAGTTCCATCACAGATAATAGCCAAAAGGTTTATTTCCCGGTCATGATATTTTCAATCCCCGCTGAAAAATGTGTAGTTTCATAATTTCCCCGCTATAATTTTAATGTCCGGCGGGGTCGTTACTGGGAGGTGTCATTGCGAATGGTAATTACAATTCAACGATTATACTTATTTTTCAATTTCAACAATAAACAAAGACCAAAACACTACAAAGCACAAATCAAGATAATAGGAAACAGCATTACTAAGGACTAAATAGAGGCTACTTATAACCTGCTCACGCCTGCAAGACAAACGAGCCGACAGTAAGCCATCATCTGAATATTAAGCTTGTCACTGGTCCATCCAACAAAAAGGACAACATTTTAACCAGGTTTAGAAAAAGCTAGTCTAGCCGGTTTAGCCATGCGGCGGAAAACTCACAACATTCCTCTCAGCGGGAAATGCGCTAAGTATTACGCTAACCTTCCACGTTCCAAATAAAGCAAGACAGCAATGTAAACTAGTCTGACCACTGAACTGCAAAACGTCGACTCTACACTTGAAGCTGTAAACTGTAAGCTGTAAACTGTGAGCTGCAAACTGTAAACTGTAAACTGAAAAACGTAAACAGTAAACTGCAAACTGTCAACTGTAAACTGCAAACAGTAAACTGCAAACTGTAAACTGTAAGCTGTAAACTGTAAACTGTCAACTGCAAACTGTAAACTGTAAACTGAAAACTGTAAACTGCAAAATGTTAACTGTCAACCGTCAACTGTCAACTGTCAACTGCAAACTGAAAACTGTAAACTGCAAACTGTTAACTGTAATCTGTCAACTGTAAACTGCAAATTATCAACTGTCAACTGTAAACTGCAAACTACAAACTGTAAACTGTAAACTGTAAACTGTAAAACAGTAATATGTAAGCTGTCAACTGTAAACCGTAAAACTGTAAACTGTAACTAGTATGCAGAAAAGTACAAAGCGCAATTTGTAGACTGAAATCGTCAATAACGACTTGTCTCTGATAACTTTGTTGTAATGATGAAAGCGCTTTCATCTTAAAAATGCATTTAACCTAAATTCATAACGACGCTAACCATTTTCCTGTATCTTCAGTTTTTGATTCAAAGGAGTCTTTTATGCACTTAGGCAATGGTGACAATGATGGTAAACATTTTAAAATTCTACTCAACAGGTGTATTGTAATAGCTGCTTCGTGTTTACAAAATTTTATGACAGAACAGCAAGTGTCTTTCATGATTCGATGTTACGAATAAATGTTACGGTCATACAATAGGCGATCATACAAATAGATGTTACGATGTTACGATCGAATAGATGTTTCGAATTTCCATGAAGTCAAAATTGAGACCTGTTGTAAACTAAAGGATTTCGGACAGTTCAGAGCGTACGATAAAATATTGCGTTACAGGAACATTCTTTACAGGTAAAAGACGAGTTTTAACGTACATTAACAGAATTAAAAGCAGCTTAACAAGTGCGACTGGGCAATCTAACTATGGCCTATTGCATTTTTCGATCGATGAAAACAAACAATTAAAACATAAGTGGCTCATGTCCTTTTTTATGGTACCAATTACAAGCAGAGGGCGTAAGACTTTCAAATGTTTAAAAAGGTGGGTCTAAAATTCTATCAAACTTATCTTTGAATTCGAATGACCCAAAAGGAATTCAAAGTACATTATCGTAAATCTGCCGTGAATTTCTTTAAACATCTTGATTATTATCAAAGTGGCAGCCTACTGATTATTTAAAAAAAATCAAAGAATATTTTGAAAATAATAAAATTATCTTAGATGCCAAATCAATACAGGAAAAATGACACAGTCTTCATGGATAACATAGTTTATGAAAGTCTGCAATATGGTGCCGAACAGAAATCTGTTGCTCTATAGCTCTGGTTTAAGATTTTGAAAACTGATTAACGTGACAGCATCAATATGATAAATGCTGCCACTTTGAAATGAATCAAGACATCGACAAATTTCCACAACAGCTAGCCTCGCTTTGGCTCCAGAAAATGCACGCGCATAAAAATATTTCTGCCTCTTGCTCAGACTTACAGCAGAGTACCTTAAATTTCTTTCATGGCATTCATTTCAAAGAAGAATATGACAGAACTTTACATCTAGTTTTTCAAAAATTTGAACTTTATGCCCCAATAGCCTTTAAGCTATTCTGAAAAGAATCCGTATCGAACGATATTCTGGTACATTTTGTAGAATTTTCAAAAGAGCACAAAAGGGATAGAAGACCTAATGCCAGTCAACCGAACATTGTGCATTAAAATACCTTAAAATATCACTCCATCTACACTCTTTCTGGAAAATCTAAAAAGTCTATTACACCAAATGCAACAAAGAAAATGTAACGCAAAATCAAAGAAGATTTAACAACAAAATTAATGCTTCTTCTTGGCGGAATCTTTTGAATGATAGCATTCTACAGTATAAGCATTCAGATTATCGGTGTCTTGAATCCTGGTAAGAGGGAAGTATAAAGGGACTCTTACCGCCAGGCGAAAGAGGCCATTTTATCGGCTTCTTCTCTGGGCTCCCACGGGAACTTGAGCTGCCCCTATAAATGGGAAGATCATGATGTTATTAAGTTAGGAAACGCTAGAAGCCATTCTTTAAAGAAAATGAAGAACAAAGGAAGTAGTGACCCTCAAATTCACTCGTGCTACAGAAGGCTTTTCAGTGCTCCATTCTAGAAACTCCCATGCTAGGAATTCATCCAACAACCGAGCAACCAGCCCGACCCCCGCCCCCACACCTTATCCCCGCCGCGCCGACAGCGAAAACCCAAAAAACCAATCTCCACTCCAACCCAGCAGACACGAAGCACAGGAACAACGAGCGCACCAGCCACCCGGCTATTGGAAAACCCCCAGTCCATCATAAAATATGTTTAAAAGTATTGACAGAGGATGTCTCTGTTTTGTTTCAGCCGGGAGGCTAATCCAAAGCTTAACACCGCGAAAAGAAAAATATTTCTGCCCATTTGCATATGTTTTCTTTGGAAGCCTCTAGTCAGCTGCCGTATGTTCCCTCAGTTAGGCAAAGAAGTTTAGTTTTTAAAATTGATGTGATAGTTTTTGTAGTACAATTCTAAAAATGTAGATTTATTTTTCTGCTTGATCCAGTAGGCCACCCGAAATTACTGGTTTGATAATATACTTACTCGCTCTGGCTGTTGCCATTCTGTGAGGCCGTTGATAAAGCGCTTGATGTGGCATTTGGAGGCTAAAATAAGAGAGATAGTTTTTTGAGACAATGTGATGAGATAGCAGAGAAATTATAAGTTTGAGAGCAGGAACACCGCTATGCGACGAAGAACAACATGAAATATGTGCGAATATATTAGATACCAATATTTCGTCCTGCCATGCAGGACTTCTTCAGGGCTGTTATGGCTTCAGATCTTCAGAGAAATTATACTCGGTGTAAATATAAGAAAGTAAAGTTCTTTGTAAATGAATACGTTGATTTTTGAAGGCCATTTGCTTCCTCTTTAAAAAAGTACAACACAGAAAGATTCCCTTGAAATCTGGCAAACCAGTAAAGAAACTAAGATTAAAGAAACTAAAATATAGGCATGTCAATACAAGTTGAACCAAGCAGGAAGTTTCCAGCATAGCCCGTTATCAAGGCAAACTGATCACGTTTTGCAATGCAATGAAACGTGATCAGTAACGTTGTTATGCAATTTAACTGACATGCCTGTATAAGCTTGTAGCACCTGCGTGCAATTAGGGTTCTAATTGTAAAGCTTTTGCCGCAGTTGAATTATGTTATACCAAAACAAAGCGCAAAAACCACTGAGTTTTAACAGTATTGGGGTGTTTTGTGTTTTCATGAGGCCTAGAAACAGCAACGTAATCACTTACTATTGAGAATGTAGGCCAAATAGATAACTGAGTTTCGTCAGTTAGTGAAATCTGCTGATTTGATCAATTTTAGATTTAGCCTTCAAGTGAAACATGCTGAAATGTCTCGTTCAGTTACCTGATTTAAACAACGAGCGGTTAGATAATGATAATAATAACAATCCAACTACCTCTTCCCTTACAGGTTCGAGTTACGGAGACTGGATAAACTACTAATCATTATCTACGAATACTTGGCAATGATCTTATTGGCAGGTTTGCATCGCCAATTCTGTTTCTAATGTTTTAAAGGCTTCGAGTAGGGAAAATAAAAACTTCCCTCTTAATGGCCCATCCAACTCCTTGAAGTCTTTAACTATATCTTAAGCATGTCACGTTAGAAGACATGCATCAATCTTGCAATGCCGAAAGAACAGGACAGGGCTGTTACAAACCGTTATCCCATACTTTGCTTCTGTGTGTTTCCGATGCACAAATGTTGCATTTACTGACTATTGGCAGTTTTTATTCTTGTTCGGGATACTGCGACTTCCCCCTTTTGTGAATCACAAAGGAAAAGGTGCTAACTCTGATTGGCTCGCTGATCAATGAGACGAGCGAAGCGTTTTGGGGCATGCGCGAGTTAACAAATGAAGGATGAAAGGCGATGACCCTGAGATCGATACTGCACAGACTCCAAAGCTCTTCGACGGGAAGCTGGCTCTTCAGGAGAAAATCCGAAAGACTTTCGCTGATAGTATCCCGAATAAATTCAGAATTTTAGATGAAACAGTTGTTGCAGCATGGCCAAACGGGGAAATTTTATGCTGCCACATTTTGGCTAGATCTTGAGAACATTACATCAAAAGACTGCAAAAAAGGTAAAGAAAAGGCAGAGCAGCATCATGTCCTATCCTCTTACGCATGTAATTCCAACGGTAGATATTAATCTTAACAAAGTAAGCTCATTCCCAGTTTGGCACCCTGAGTTTAGGCTATAAGATGCTTCAAATAATACTTAAGACTTTCATAGCACGACCTCTTACTACATGCTGCTTCAAAATTAAGACAACAACATAACTTATTAGGCCTTAATGAATGTCATGGCGTGGATACCAAATCAGAGGTAACCATCCGGCATATGCATAAATTATTTACATTTAATCTAATTATGTCAATTATGATTATGAAGTCAACAAATGTTAAATACACGGAATTATGTCAGTACATCATTGGAGACGATTATACTGTCAAAGACGACAATTTGTGACATGTGGCATTCGTTTATTGGTAAATCAAACTGCGTTAATTGTATTCTCAAAAAAGTCAGCCAATCGAAAAATTCCTAAGTCGTTGGCTATTGCAGAATCAAAGTGTTAAAGCGTTTATTAGAGTTTAAAGCTCTTATAGACATTTTTACTTACCCGAAAAGAGGTCTGGATTAAGCGTCCAAATCTGGTAAAGTGTGAGAGGAAAACCAAAAGCACAGCCCCTGCTCTAAGAAGATAAATTGCTCTTTTGGGTGTAAAGTTTTTAGAATTGCAATCTTCAATTACTTGGTTATACACTATCTAAACTCGTAGCTTAACGAGGTATTTACTTTTATGTTTTTCGTCTATGTTTTGTTCCCTTGTTGTTTCTTTGCGTAAAGTTTCTTGTATCGTCCTCGTTTTGTTTCATGTAACCATGGGGTAGTCGTGTATTTTCGCTCCCCTTGGTACTGTCTCCGTAATGTAGTATAGTCATGATTAGAAAGTATAGTAAAATGTAACTGATACCGTACAATTTTTTTTCTGAATGTAAAAAATATTACTAGCTGTAGCAAGAAGTTGCTTCGGATCCCAAACCATTTTTCAAAGATTTCAAAGAGTTTATTATCGACTACCTAGTTAAAAGTGAGTTCAGTTTACAACCAGGTTAAGATACAACGCAGGCAAAAGTTATTGGTCTTTTTGCTTCCTTCTCGTTATTTTCATTAATTGTTAGCGGATTTTTTCAACTGAATAAAGCAAATCCCCGCATATAAGAACCTACCAAAAAAAGAACCTGGAGGCTCTTTTTCATACATTATGCACCTTGCAATTAAGAACCTGTTTCAGTTTGATGAAACATAGGTTCTTATTGCAGGGGTAGCGATGTTGATTTTTGATTGCTGTTATTAACTTTATTTCGCTCACACTAGACTTTTAAAGTTTGATTCTCCTCATTAACTTATTAGTTATTAGGTCCAAAAGGACACTTCCAAAATAAATGATAAGGCAGAACATCTCTGTACGAACCTGAAAACGCCTACATGAGACATCGTTCAAACAAGAACCTTTATACGTTGAAATTAGTCTTAGTACCTTTGAAATAAGAACCTACTTCAGCCTGGCTCTCAAAAAAGTAGGTTCTTATAAGCGGGTATTAACTGTAGCCACGGTTGAAAGCAGCAAACCTCGATTTGCAAACTCGCTAAGTTAAGTCCTTGCACCACCTAAAAATGAACGAAAACAAGGAGAAACAAGGCCAGAAGGCAAAAAAACTTCCTTGTCTACAAACTAAATAATTCCTTACTGGCTTCGAATGAATTTATCGTTGATTATCCCGTTTCATTAAAGAGCCGATGGAACATTTTGCAACAGCTAGCATTTTTTCTCATGAGAACGAAGATCGTACTTTCGTTGACCTTCACAAATTTACAAGTCTGGATGCTCGATCCTAACCTGTTTTATGGAAATTTAAAAGGTCCATTAAGGTAAATGAACGGAAGGTATAACAACCAACTCCAAGGACAAAACAAATCAATCACGGGGTGAGTGGCCAAGAATCAGGTGACTGAAGTTAAGCTTGGTCGAGTGAGGTCAAACTCCGGATGGTTGACCCCGGAGGCCTGTCCTCACAACTCACCTTGTCGTCCTTCGGAAGGGACGTTAAACTAGGAATCCCACGCCTGGATGCGGTATGCACAGTAGGCCTAAAATAGCTTTCAGCAGCTAGAAATCCTGACAAGCCCACTCAAAACAAATTGAAAAACAAACAATTGCGATGTGTTTGATATTTCTTAGTGTTAGAATGCCCCAGTGGCTCCAGCCCCCAGCTATGCTAATTTCAGCTCTCTTGGTTACTTCCAAATCGGCAAAAACAGAAAAGGATAAAGATGTAGCATTCACTACCTTTCACTGATACTATTCACACTGAAAAAGTAAATAAGCAAAGCCGCATAGTACGCTTTAAAATATTGGTGCCTGACTAACAGAAGTTGCATGCGATGCAGGGCTATCAGACGAAATCTGACCGCATATCTGAACTATGGAAGGAGAAATATTAACATCTTCACCCGGAATTCTATCTATTTGATTATGCCCTTGTTACTTTCGACACAAACTCACTCTTATTCTTTAGCCTCACAAAGCACAAGTTTTGAGGAATTTTTATCGCCTGGAATTGTTGTTTTACGACCTAGCCAATCGAGCATAGAAATTCGTTGATCTACGATCATCAATTACTTTGTACTAGCAAGTCAATCAAAAGCAGCAAATCCCATTGTCAGAAATCTGTCATTGCTCGATTAAACAAAGCATTATTGTTCCTTGTTCTATTGTTCTTTTTAACTATGCTCTATCTAATAATTAGGACTTTAGGCAGATGGTGTTTTCTGTCTTCAAACTACTATTGTATGTCCGCACGCAAATATTTGATCAGAAAATTCTGACGACATGACAATGAAAATCCTACGCAGTTCGCTGCGGGAAAGTAAAGGTCCTAAACATGATTATTAGTTTCAGAGAGATTGCATGAATATTAATTATAACCAGAGGAATCTATCTGACCGCTTACTAATGGTTGTTCCTAAAACCTGGTTTTCATCAAATCGTAATTCATCGCCGATCATTGTCTCAAGGCCAATCTCCAATCAGCGGGATTTTTCGAGCGGGCCGAATTTTGGACAATGACAGGTTGCTCAGCCGTAACTATCTATTCAATTTCAGAGCAAAAGTTTCTCTCACAAAGAATAGAATTCCCCCCCCCCCCCGCTCGGAAAATTCCACTGACTGGAAATCAGCCTTTAGAGCATCACTGATCATCGCCTGAGATGTAAGACAGATCGGAGATGAATTACGATTTAATGAAAACCAGGCTTAATCACTCATCACTAACATGTGTGGAAGGATTGATAATGTTGCTTATCTATAGGAGAGCACTATCGATCTATTTAAAAGTGCAGAAATATTGAAAGCAACACTAAGACCGCTTTAATCAAAATTTACTTTATTCGGACATTGCTGGAGAACAAAGGAAGTGCAGTTTTTGAAGTAACCACATATTTTGCCTCCCTTGTGCCATAAATCAGCAAACACTTGTCGGATTGACTCAAACAAGGTCTGAAACAATAAGTTGGAGCATATGCTATGCAAATGAGTAAGGAATGGCAAAATTGAAATGACAGCTCCTCCACAGCAGTTATACTAATGAAAAATTGCTTTTAGACACGAGGAAGTTCAAACAAAAAACAAGGGCAGATTTTGTAATATAATAGCATTAGTTGCTCTTTTTTACACCTCAATTCAAAGCGATTAGGGACTGCAGACAAAGGAAATTTTCTAAGCCGGCAATTAAAACCAGGGAGCGCCGAAGGCGCTCCCTGATTAAAACTAAACATAGCCGCAAAGGTGCCCTGAAACTGGTGCGGAAAACTCTCACTTAGTGCGGGCGAAGGGAGTCTTTTAAGAGAAGCTGTATGTTTAAGACAGAAGGAGAAGGGTAAACCTGAAGTTCTGTCTGGCAGATTTTGTTTACGTAACTCAGAAGTCAAGCAGTGGGCACTGCAATAGTTGCAGATTTGCTACTCAAATGTAAGAATCAAATCAACAATATCCGCTGGACAGAACTTAAGATTTACCATTCATCTTTCGTTTTAAGCACGTAACTTCTCCGAAAACCTCTCTTTACCCGCACCAAGTGAGAGTTTGCCCTACTGGTTTCAGGGAAACTATGTGGCTACGTTTGTTCTGAATTACTGGTTGAGAGAATTTCCTTTGTCTCTATTCGGTAATCGCTTTGAATTTAGGTGTGAACCAACCGCAACTGAGTCTCTTGTTTTACAAGATCTGCCTTTCTTCAAACAAAATATTTCATTCCTACTATCAACTTTGTTCATGGGCTTAACAAAAAGTGAGTTTTGCAACCAACGCGTTGATTCAGTAACAGCATCGGAGCGAAAACAAGCACAATTTTGCTTAAATTTCCCTCGTTTCACTCACCAGGATTATTTGATGATGCAAATGCTGATAAATATTCGCTAACGAGTAAAGCTATCATAAAAAATACATGAATAACTGATCAATTTTCATAGTAATGGCATAACTTTTTCTTACATGTCTAGGAAGAAATTGAAAAAAATTTCCTTAAAGTGCAAAAGGAATTAAAAATTATTTGAAATATCCTGAGGATAACGCTATTCAAAACTAAAGACTTGGATTTGTGAAGACTTATAACAAGAGCCCTTGCTTCACTATCCCGCTGCAGCAAACAACAACCACAATCGATCAAAAAGACTCCCGCACAAGCTGGCAAAAAACCAGCGGAAGCATAGATTACACCAAGAGCAATAGGACATCCTGTGTGCAGCAGTTTGAAATTTATATCAGAGGAGAGCCACCTTAAATTATTGTTTTTGTGTTTTGAACTTATCATTAGTAGGTAAAAAAAACCACCTTTCACAATTTCGTAATTTTGACAGAAAAGTATGTGGCCGATATTCAAAACTAAAATGGTAATCAATCAGTCAAACGTTAACTTAGGTGAGAACATTTTGTTTTGGTGAAATCACTCATCACTTAGGCACAGAAATTAAGAAAATGCTGGCAAACGGCAAGTTGGGAACAAGGATTCAACATTCCATTTTGGTCCATGATTTACTTGTTATTGAAATTAAACTCCTATTTCTGAAAGTGACAATGTAAACTTAATTGCCTCATGAATTATGGACCAAAATGGAACGTGGAATTTTCCATTCCCATACCAGCCCCTTACAGACATTTTGCTAATCGTTGGTTCTCAAAGATATGTGATTTTACCGAACAAAATTTTCTCATCTAAGCACAATCCCTAGGTAGAACAGAATTTCCCAAAGCACGATCCCTAGGAAGAACAGAATTTCCCAAAGCACGATCACTAGGAAGAACAGAATGTCCCAAAGCATGACCCCTAGGAAGGACAGCGTTTTAAAGATTAGGCCATGATTAGGACTTACGCTTTTATCCTTTAAACTGATGTACAGTATTAAGTATTTTAATTTCGTTGTTATATTATATGTATTACATATATACCGGGTGAGTCAGAAAAAACGTGGGGCGCTTGGCGGACCGTGACATCGCATTTAGTCACCCAATCGTCATGAACTAAGTTTTTCCGTGCAGCCAAGAGTTTAACTTAGATCATAAACCTTTCCCCATCGAAACCAGTCATTTGATGCATTTTTTAGAAAACATTTCTTCGTAAGACCTTGTACGGGAATCTTGCAAACTGATGAAATCGTTTGCTGAGCCCCTTCCGCATTTTATCTTGGCAAAAGTTACAGGTACACGTGGTATTATCAGGGGAGAATGAAATGATAAGGAGGTAGTATTTTCTCCCTTGGGATGCCTTATCATAACTTGCCATGCTTGGAGAATGCGTTTGAAAGACATTAATAATGCGTACTTCTTCGTCTTGCGAAGAGGTTTCTTTCGCGCAGATAAACGCTCTGTCGCAGTGGGACTTCATGCAAATGACACTGTTTCCTGAAGCCTGATTCACAGAGTCGTGCAGAAAGGCGAAAAGACAAGGGATTGAAACTCTGAGTCTTTGTCTTTGGTTCTTTCTGCACGATCTTAGCGACTTAAGCGACTTAACTAGTGTGAACCAGACTCAACTTTTTCAGTTTCCCCTGACAATACAACATGTACCTGCAACTCTGACAGGGCTAAACGGCTGAAGGGGCTTGGTCGAAGATTTCACAAGCTAGCAAGACTCCCATAGAGTCTTACGAAGAAAGTCTTTTTTAACAAATGCATCAGATGACCGATCTCGATGGGAAATGGTTTATGATCCAAGCTGGACTCTTGGCTGCACGGAAAAATTTATTGTACGATGATCGAGTGGCTCAATGCGACGCCACAGTCCGTCAAACGCCCCACGTTTTTTCTGACTCACCCGGTATATATATACTATATCATTTCCTATTTTATTATATCATATATACTATATTATTATTATATTATATCATATCATATATATTATAGTATTATTATCTTATATTATATTATATTATACTATATTACATTATATTATGTTATATTATATTATATCATATTACATTATATTATATTATATTACATTATATTATATTACATTATATTATATTATATCATATTACATTATATTATATTATGTTATATTATATCATATTACATTATATTATGTAATATTATATTATATTACATTATATCATATTATATTATATTACATTACATTATGTTATGTTATATTATATTATATTATATTACATTATATTATATTACATTATATTATATTATATCATATTACATTATATTATATTATGTTATATTATATTATATTACATTATATTATATTACATTATATTATATCATATTATATTACATTATATTATATTACATTACATTATATTATATTATGTTATATTATATTACATCATATTATATTATATTATATTACATTATATTATGTTATATTATATTATATTATATATTACATATTATGTCATATATGTATTACAATTATATATTTTATATGTACTGTTTATATAGTTTTGAATATCGGCCACATACTTTTCATTCCATAGCCTGCCAAACGCGTAAGCGTTTTTTGACTTACCCGGTACTTTATCAAGAATTCGGTTTGACTCAATAGATAGTCGTAGTTTCGCTGTTACGCTAAACTGACATCACCAAAAGTGTGACCGCTGCAAAGGAACGATTGCTGTTGTTGTTGTTTTGCAAATTTTAAATTCTATGGCTCGAGAAAGCGTGACTGGAAACAGAGCTAAAGAAAAGGCGTGACAGTGAAGAAAGTCAACTCGTGAAGCCACCTACTCGAGCAAAAAACCAAGCCAACCTGTTATGAATTTTACAGTAAGACCCAGTAAACATGAACATAGCAAAATTAGAACCTGCACACTGATTTTGCGGGGAAAGACACCCACAGATATGAACCAAAAGCAGACTGATTTATTCCAATAGTCTTATGAGATGGTGCATTTAATCACGAAACTTTCCATCACATCAGCGCAAACAAACTTTCAACTATTGATAACTGAGCACCTATAACAGTTTTCAGGGATATTCAAATTGTTTTATCAAGCTTTATGGTATAAATTGCTTTGTCAACAACGAAATACCATCACCTCTAATATTCAAATGCAGTCACTCTACCCTCAAGTTTGTTTAACACATACTGTATAGCTAAGTAATCAGCATATTAACAAGTGTCCTTTTGATAAGAACCACACCTTGACAATGTCATAAGTACCCCATTTATAAGAACCTAGTCAGTCTGTTTTTTAGAAAAGTATGTTCTTGTTTGCGGGGTTTTATTGTATGCTAACATTAGTTTACTGGTTTTGTTTTGTGTGTGACTGAACATAGGCCATATATCTAATTCATTTGTTTTTATCATGTTTTCGTAGATTGTCGTCATACCACTTACCATCGTCTTACTTGACTTGTCTACTCATCCTACTTTTACGAGGCATGTATTCAATAGGGGGGTCACTAGGGGGTATGCGTTTACGCATTTCCGCAATTTTTCTGCCCCTTGTCCCCCAATCCAACACAAAAATTGACTATTTCCCCTTTTCGCTGGGCCTGTGAGCAGGGTCTTCCTGCTTCAACTTGAAACACAATATAATCAACGAAAATCATTTTCTTTCTATTGTGCATGTGCCGATTACATGCAAACAGTTTTGCTGTCGTCATGGGTGTTCTTTTTGCGCGAAAATTTTGTTTTAGTAGTTGTTATTGTGGCAGTTGTCTTCAGATCTTCGCGATATGTTCTCTTTTCGTTTATCTCAGTGTCTTTAAGTCAATATTACGCAATATTTTAACTAGCATCGAACTTACTATGTATTAGCAATAGCACTAATTTTGCAGAAATATCTGCACTCTACAAAAAATGTAGCCAATATCCGCAATCCGCAGAAATGATGATTGATTTCCGCATTTCCGTACCCTGAATAGCCCGATATCCTTTATCCGCAAAACCCCAGTGACCCCCCCCCCTCAATTGAGTTGACGATATCGTATGAATAACAAAATGGCCGATAAAGTATTTTTTGTTCGTCTCGCTGCTTGGAAGTCCTAACAGCGTTGCAAAAAGTACTCTGAAGCAACAACAACATGAGATGAGATGAGCAAAAGTTGGTTGCCTTTGTAGAGTAAGGCTAGTTGGCTCATTCCCGTAAAAATTAGGCCTGTAAACTGAAAAATGTAAACAGAAATCTGCAATAAAGAGCTACGGCTAACAGTTGCAGGTGGTTCTTAACTAAACAAAGAACATATCTCGCAAAAGTACTGCTTCTCTTAAATATTTCATAACACGTTGTTCAAAAACTATTGGCAAATAATAAGGAAATTAGCACAGTTTCTTTGCATTTCATAGAAATAGATCTTGCATTTGATTGGTTGAGAACAACCGATAAATTTGACTTCATTTCATCGTCAGGTACTTTATCAAACAAATATGCTCAGGGCCCGTCAGCATTGATCGGTTAACTCTTGGCATCTCTTTAATTCAATTTCATTTGTCACTTTGCTTCATTTAAACAGGTCAAAGCTATCAATGGCATACAAATTATTTTCCAAAGAGCCATGTGCAAAAAAGCGATAAAACTTAAAACTGACAATATGAGATAAACAAAATGAAATAACAAATTAGAAGCAGTTTTAAAAGTAAAAGAATGATCGGCAATTCTTCCCTTTGTAGAGTCTACTTGGAGTAAAATTGGAAAGGTTGGGGTAAAAATGGCAGGATAAAAGATGTGGATAAATTCTGCCAAAATCTTTGCTCAGAGTTCGAACTACCCTCCTTGACACAGCCAATGTTGATTTATTAGTACTAGGTCTACTGTTTTCAGGCAGTCAACACTACTCAGTTTGTACCCAGTCTACCCATTTTAACCCGGTAAACCCTATATTAATTCCTTGTATAGCAATTCCTGTGATACTGCACAACATTGACAAGTAAATTTTACCTGATGTTACCAGAAACAACGAACCTTCAAGTACAAAGTTCACTAGACTAAATGACTATATAGCGCTCGACCATATATCATACTCGCACTTGACCATATATCGTGTACCCTTGTGGAAGGGAGGCCATCATAAACAGCAATGAAAGCGTAAAGTTCTGCGGACGACAAATTTGCCGTACGACACGTCTATACTCAAAGACGCGTAACAAATTAGAACTTTTATAAGAAACAGTTTGTAAGCATACCACGATGGCTAGAAATCTAATAAACTCTACCATTATGTTTGAGCGGTGCGAAGAAAAATCAAAAGCTACCATCTTATACATAACTCGTTGAGACACACGAGTTTTGTATTGAAAGATGCCTTTCCTGCATGTAAACTACCACATTGGCCCCTTTCTCTAAAAAACAAAGTGTCACAAGGAGTTTGTTTACGATTGTAGATTCAACGATATCATGTCAAAGATGTCATTGAAACCTTATTCTTGAGGAGTATTCAACGCAAATTTCTGTTTTGAACACAGAGCTCTATGACGTTTCCGCATGTGTTAAGAGGTATTTGAGCTAATTCATGCACACAAGAATAAGCCACAAAGTAAGAAATGTTTACTGCTAAAAGGCAGACATTTGAAGTAGACTGAGAAACTGAAAACACTATGAATTGCTGGCAGGGCCGCGGAGAGGATTAATGGACCCCGGGTCAGAATGAAACATGGACCCCACCAAACGAGTGTCGAAAGGTATACCGAAGGCAGGGCGCTTCCAGGGGCATGCTGCCCCGGGAAGATCATTAAAATCAAGGTCGCTAGATCGCTCTGGTGGCTATTTGTGCCTCTAAAACAAATCATGAAATCACCAAGCTAGCAAGTCGTTATGCACAAGAATCACGAATAAATATAAAACAAAGTAAGCAAGTAAGTAAAAAATTTGATACGTAGAAAAAATACAATGGTCAAAAAAAATATATAGATAAATAAATAAACAGGATATTTACAATAAAATTTACATAGCAATTTTGATAAATACAAGTTAAAAACACCCCTAATTCAAGTCACCTATTAGGCCTGAAAGGCATTTCCTAAATAGAAATGTTGACTGCTTGTTTCGTTTGAGGAGATTTCCTTACGATTTGATCAAATGTTTCAGGCCCCTTTTCAGGTAATTTGCGACCAAACAAGTTATTAAAGTCGAATGTACCTATACCTTCAGTGCCCAAAAAACGTCAGTTAAAATAATTAAAATAGTTTCATTTTCAGGCTCTTATCATGAAGTTGAATCATTCATATCCTTTAAATACTCTTGGTGTTATAGATTTTTCGCTCTCCCAGTATATATTAATGGTTCAGTTGCACCGTTGTATCTAAGTACAGTTATAAGGGTAAAACTAACACAAATCAAAACGAACGGCTTTTCGATTATCATTACACCTTGATAGCTAGCCCACTTCGAAGCGCTGAATTGGACTGATCGACAGCAAGGAAGCAAAACAAAAACGAAATGATTGTCATATGAGACACAGATAAGAAAATCTGATTTGCAAGCACTTTCAACGAGATATTCTGTCTGAAGAAAGGAAAAGTTCTAGGGAAGTCATGCGTTAGAGTATTCGAAGACCACCTCACTACAATACACGTTTTTTTATAAGAAACTTGGATTAGGCCATAGTACTAAAAGTTTCTAAATTTAACATGAAATTTTGTCCATTTTAGTACTAAAAGTTTCTTAATTGGTTTCTTATTTTTGAATGCATGAATTGTCAATGTGGTCGCTAACACTGCTGAAGATATGTTTCTTGATACTCAAAACATCATATAGGAATAAACAGTGTCCTGTTATGTTGAAAACACAAATGGTTAGATAATATTGCCCAATAATAAAGGTTCAACGATCTATTTGCTATAAAATTCATGCTTTTAAGTCTGAAAAGTTTCTTAGTACTTCTCAGGCATAGTACTAGAGTTTCTTATAATTTTGGCCATCTTTGTACTGGTTTCTAATAAACCAGTTTCTTATAAAAAACGTGTACGTTGGGCCTCCTGTGCCCAGATATAAAAAACAAATCAAGAAAGTTTTCGCACCAAAAAAGGGTGAAAATTTTGATGCGAAATCAGCGAACGCTTAGCACTGCACACTAACTCAAGTTTCTTATAAAAATCTTGTAATATAAATAGGACCTTAAATACAAAGGAGACTAACACAAACAACAAAAGAGCTTCCACATTTGAAGAAACAAATCTATAGCATTTCAAGAAACGACATAATCTATACACACCAAAAAGAGACACAAACTGAGAAACTTGCAGAAATTTCGACTGATGCGAGCTTCTTACTAAAAACCTGTACAATACATACAGCCATTAATCTTAGGAAAGGATGTATCCACAAACAAAGTAACACATTCTTCACGTCAAACACACCATAATTCACGCATAGAGAAAGAGGACACATTAAACAAGTTTTAGTCTCGAAAAAACGAAATTTCTATGCGAAATCATACAATCTCTTGAGTCATTGGCTGATCAAAGCAAAGAGTGTCTCACTCTTGAGGCTCCTAAAGGGGGTCCCTGGAGCCCACCACTTTGAAAGCTTTGAGCCTTGGAGCCCAAACAATTCCTATGGTGGTTTTCACGAATCTTAAGAGATGGGGTCCCTATCAAGTCCTGAAAAGTATTCAATGGGGCACTAGAGCTATAAGCGATTTTGCCTTTGGGGGTCCGATGCCCATTAAGATATGCCCTGTAGACTCGGAGCCAGAGATCCCCTAGGAGGCCTCACTCCTCCGAAAACGCGTGCGAGATTTTTCAAAACAATGTGATTGATAGAAATTTTCTATGTTTCTATTAAGTATTTGCTTGAAATCAAAAGGATTTTTACCAAACATGTACGATATCTTTACATAGCGGAGTTTTAGATAGTAAGGTTTCTTAAGGTGGTCCTCGACCCTGAAGAAGATTTTAGTCAAGTTTTTGAATAACTTTGAATATTTTCATAACCCATGCTCCAAACGACACCAAATTTGGACACAAACAGCAATGGGAATCAGTGCAACTTTTTTGTAACAATTAGGTGATCACGTGATTCTGGTGTATTTTACAGACTGGAAAAGCCGGACCATGAAAAATCTTTGAGAAAGGCTTTGGGAGAAGCATTTAGCTTATATTTGGACAAAACCTCTTTCAAATGGCTAAACACAAAAAGTTTTACGAAATGAGTTGACAAAATCATTGTCATAGCAACCGTTGCCATGGAAACTGGAGGATCAGTATTTCCTTGATATTGGTCAGCAGAGTTGATGGAATCAAAGTTTTGTCAACTCATATCAAAGACAACATTAGTACAAAAATTCATGCAAAACTTCATTGAAAAATATGCCATATTTCTATCTTTATCCTTTCTCAAAGCAATAAAATGCACATTTTGAGAAAATGAGCTTTAAAGTTTTTGTTGCGTACATCTACAAATGTGTCACTGTTGCTTCAAAATTATCACTCAAAGTAGGTTCAATTGAGCAAAATTTGACCCCTGAACAATCTGCATCAGACCATTCCTTTAAAATAATTTGGTAATGAGGTATTTTTCAAAATTATCTGCAAGTAAGGTTACCTTTGAGATGCGTTCGCAACTAAAATAATTTCTTCCTCTTTAGTGGCTTCTCAACATGAACAATGTCAACATCTTTTTCATCAATAAATATTACAACAAGTTCTTTCTTGTCATTCTTTTTGTACAAAGCCTTGTCTGACACTTTATGAATGCTGAAACTTCCTGAGGCATAAGCTGTGCCCTTTTTTGTATTTTGTTTCCGGATCTTCCTCAAAATTTGACGTCTTCTTTGATATTCTGCTTGGCATTTTGCATTAGCTTTCTCTACTCTTTTCTCATTTGCACATTTGTATGCTTTAATAGTATTTGCTCCTAAAGACCTAAAACCAAGTCTCTTTAGCACATTCCCAGCACTACCTGCTCCTGCATTCCACTGTATGACAGATGATGCAACACAACACTCAAGGCGCTGCTTACCACAGAACACTCGTTTTGGACATTTTGACCAAAGGACATTGTTAAGGGCCTCATCCTGATTCTGTGTGAGCCCCTTTTGACATCTACTTAGCAGCTCATGATCAGATAGCCTTTCAAATATATACTTTAATTCTTGCCTGAAAACTGATGGCAGACACTTACTTTGATTGTAGGTTGATGCATTGGAAGCTGTATCTCTCTGAAATCTGCACCATGAACTCTCACCTTGCGGACAAAATTGATGTTGAATCTCATATGGCTCATTCTCACCTTGAATTGAATGATAAAATATTGCCCAAATAGCTTTTGTCATCTTCTCAATGTCATTTGTATTTTTTCTTATGGCATAACCATAATAATTCTGCAATGAGTCTATTGCTGCATCAGTAAGTCTACCACGACCTCCAACTGTTCCCCCATCAGCTAACTTTCTACCTTTGTTTTTATTTTTATAACTGCACAAGTTAGTGCCCATTCTCTTCTGTATGTGCCCAATGCAATCCTCTTTTAAAACCAAGTATCCCTCCCCAAATTCTTTAAAACATGCATCTGCAACTTCAGCAAATGAAGATGAATCACCATCACCAACATACGTTGTGTATAGAAGGCGATGCTTGTCAATAGATCTCAAAAACATCTTTACAGCTGCTTCTTTCTCCATTGACTCTGAGGAACCTTTATGGTTCACTGTACAATGTTCTTTGTGATTTGAATACCAATTCTTGTATCTGTCTGACTCTTTGTTCCATTTTTCCCTAGACTTACACTCAAAGCAAATCTTAGACTGCACCTCAAAGTCCAATACCTCACCAGTGTCAATAGATAGAATAAATACAACGCCAAGCAAAGAACTGTATCCATAACGCTTCTGCCATGTACCATCTACTGAGACACTAACAGGGACATTTTGAGCAGGCATTCCATGGTTTACTACTTCCAGGTTATCCATTTGTATGAGGTCTTTCAGATTTTGTGCAGCTTTACAAAGAGACTCTTGGGCTTCTTTCTGGTATGATGTTGTGAGCTTTTTCATGGTTGAATTGAAGGCATTGGATGTAACTGGTGCAGGGATATCTAATGCACAACATAACTTGGATAAACCTGTCAATCCATTTCCACTCTCTATTCCTCCTTGTATTAGACGTACATTTATTTCTGATGTATCCTTAGTATCATTGTTTAAGAAAGGACTTGTCCTAAAAGGATCTGTTTCTTCACCACAATTGCTACATTTCCAAAATAAAACCTCATTAAGACCCCTTCTTTTAGAATTATCTTGCCATAACTGCAAAGTTCCTCTGTAGTCTTTACAAAGTCTGCAGACTGATGCAGCGTTCAAACTGCTGAGCAGATTCTTGGTATTAATAATCTTGAAGCCATGTGCAAGTTCTCTGCCATTATTGTCTGGGCCATGTGTATTTTCCCTGTATTTGTAAAGAGAAAGTTTTCTCTTTTTTGCATCAACGGTATCAATGCCATCTTCGTTCTGTTCTTCTCCAAGTAAAGGACAATTTTTCTTCAGTTTTTCAAATGATCTATTTACCGACGTTTCAGACGTATTCATGAGATTTTGGGGAGATGTGGATGAGCTTAGGCCAGCAGGTTGTGATGATGGTGACTGCACTACTGCTTCATCAATGATGTTGCCATCGACAGCATTATTATCGTTGCTGGATTCGTCTTCCTGCATAACTTGTTTCTGTACTCCGTAAAAACAATGTTTTCTCTTCCTACGGTAAACACTTCTTTGCTTTCTACCTGGCATTTTAACTCGATAACCAACGATCAATGTGTGTGAAAGATTTCGAAGTTGAGCTAGAGCTGTGATGCAATTTTAGGGGATATACTTCATGTAAGATGTCCCAAAAGCAGCAAGATTCAATTCAACTCAATGACCAAAATGTAATCATATTGTTTCATGCAATTCACTGCAGATGGGGGCGACTGAAAGCCCAAAAACTTCAGAAATCCACCCTAGCAACCAAATTTTTCGTTGCTAAGGAAAAAATATGTGACTCCTCTTGGGAAAACAATGATTTAATCTGTATATTTGGCACATATATGCAAATGGACATTCCACATTGAAAGTACAACACCTGATGCATTAAGAAATTGAAAAAACTGAAAATGTTGGAAAAATTTTTTTTGCCTAAAATCTAGGGTCGAGGACCACCTTAAACGTGTGCTATATATAGAATCTTTCATCTCAAGGACGTCATTACAAACAACATTTAAGATTGTTGTTAAATAGTTGGCAGATCTTCTACAACATTTCATACTTACATCGCAATTGGTCCACAACCTCTCGATGAAAGATTTAAACTGCCACATACATTTGAAACTCTTCCAAGCTTTGATGTTCGGCATAGATAGCTTAAGGTAATATCACCCTTATCAACTATGAGCGGTTTCCAAATAAAAGACAATACGCGTGTCTTGTGGTGCCCTGATGTGGCATCAAGGATTTAAATCTCAGTTGGTTGAAACCAAAACATCTTCATTCGTTCGAGAGAGCTTTTAACTACGTCAAGATTATGCTGTGCCTCACACTAACAACGGTGTGTGAGAGAGAGCTCTTGAACAAAACATACACTCTAAACCGTGTGCGCTGCCTAAAAACAAAACGAGATCAGTGCTGATGAACATGGTCTGATTTTCGGCAGGTGCATTTAGCGAAATCTTCTTCGCAATCAGTATTTTGCAGCAAATGTGGAAGACAATAGCAACCAAACACAACGGAAAGAATAGAACACCTTTTCAGTGACATAGCGAAAGAGGACAATAGAATCAAAGGGAGAACAATAGCAACAAAAAACAACGGAAAGAACTTGAGGACAATAGCATCCGAACACGACAAGAAGAAAGGAATGAATGGAACACCTTTGCAGTAAGAGAGAGCAAGACAATAAAATTGAAATGAGAACAATCGCAGCAAAAGACGACAGAAAGAAAAGATAATCTTCGAAGCGAGGGAGGAAGACAATTAGATCGGAAAGAGAAGTAAGGTAGCGACGAACATCATGTCAACAAAAGGTCTTTAACAAAAGAGCATTGAATGGTAGCGAAGACAATTGCATCAAAAGACAACAGGAACAATAGGTGACCAGATGAACAATGAACAGCTGTCTTGACGTGTCAAAGAAACAGCAGAAAGATGTGATAGTAGAAGAAAAGGAAGCAAAGTGTGTTACGAGGATTATTGGCTGACCTTGAATGACAGAGATCTAAGTTAAAATCGGTTACTGTATTGCTGGTCTACGAATCTAAGTAGCTTAATAGTGAGCCACCATCTTAAACTAGGCTCTTGCAGTTAAGGTTTTTTTCTATATTCAATTAAAAATTATAGAAAAATGCTACAAAGTACTACAAACTACGTTACAATACTACAAAGACGATGCCACAGGAAGCGAAATACTATGTCTACCCCACGGCCATTCTAAAAGTAACTAAAAGTTATATAAAACCCAAACTACATATAACTATTACAGAAAAGGGAGTTATAAAATACAAACTGAAAATAAGGATACAAGTGAAGGTAGCATGAAACCAAATAAAGCAATTGCAGTGGTTGGTTTGTAGGTTTAGAATAAAAGAGGGTAATCTGCAAATTCGATTATTTGGTCACAAGCTTCCTAAAGACATTGCATGATTACAAAACAAAGAACTACTAAAACAAACATATACAGAAGGGGTTTGGGTGTTCTATGTAGTGATAGGGGTATTCTTCAATCAAAGCGTTCCGTTTGAAGATATAGTTTATTGTTACATTCAAGATTAATCTGTTGGCTTCCAAGGGCAAATTTTTATTCCGTATATAAGAAGTCGCAAAATATTGTTGTCTGGAGCCTAAGTTAAGGTGGCCCACTACTATATTGGTTAAGTTCGGGAAGGGTGATGAGCTGGCTTCTTAAAAAGAACCCTTGGGGGACTCATGGCGCAAGCCTCTGAGTCAAGATCAAGTCTTGATAGTTCGAAATAAAACATAGACTCAAAGTGAAAGGTTTCCATTTTCCTTGTCTGATAAATGGGTCAAAAACGCAAGGTCCAATACCTTGAAATTGCAATTGATATTAACCTTTTCATCGTCTGATTGCTTATTAACCTAATTAGTCGATAAAGAGTCCAAACAGCCCTCATAAAGATTGGAAACAATGTGTTTCATTTGCTTTTCTATTGCCCATTGCGGCAATTGACGTCATCATTCCAAGGGAAGCACGGAGCGTCGAAGGAGAGTGCCGCAGGTCTTAGGTGTCATCATTCTGTTTGTCGACTCACTCCATACTCCATTACTGCCAAAGCATAACTCCTTGCGCCATGACACAAAGATCATGTGCACGAAGGACAGGAAACTGTCAGCTATCCCATAGACTCCATGAGACAAAAAGTGATTTCAAAACACAGGAAAAATAGATTAAATTGGCTCATTTATAATGAGAATTTACAGTGATGAACATTTGGTTTCTTACTGCTCATACTGGTACCTAACTGGAAGTTATCATGCCTGGGCAGCTGTATGTTTTTTCTCCCCTTCTGACTGGCTAAAAAACTAATCTCGCAGGATGCCCCGAGCAGCGGTACATAGCGACAAAATGGTTTCTATGAATACGACATCCTAACACTTCAACTGAATAAGGAGACTGTTTATTTTCGTACTAGAGCTACCTCCCAAAACGTGTACCAGATATCACGTGAAAACATTAAGGTAGCTCGCTTTCCGCTCTAATATTAAGGTAGCTCGCTTTCCGCTCTAATGAGCAACGAGTCGTCGCATTGCAAAATCAATCTCCTTAGGGCCTGTTATGTGAAGAAAAACATCTCACCTGCCAGACCCGGGGCTGAGAGGTGAGATTCCACCTTCCAATAGAATCCCTTGCATTTTTATTTCGTGGCTACATGACGAACGCAACACCACCGGTATAGTGAAATCCAACCTCACCAGAGGTGGGATCTCACCCGAGTGAGATGAATTTTTTTCCATATAAACGAAACACCACCGGTATGGTGGGGTGAATTGAAATCATTCGTAGATTTTTTCAGTTCGTTCTGATTTCAAGGAAGAGAGACTTTATACTCCACCTCACCTCTCAGCCCCGGTGCTGACAGGTGAGGTGAAAGATCTCATATAAAAATTGACTGAAATTTACCTCGCCTCTCAGCCCCGGGTCTGGCAGGTGAGGTGTTTTCTCCATATAAAAAGGGCCTTGGAAAACACTTAATTTTTCCACTATCATTCGAATTATCGAAAAGCGGAAAAAAGATAGTATTCTGCACAGTCTTAGCAATCGAAAAATACATCAAATGCAATATTTCTATCGACGATGACTGCGCAAATTTTCGTTAAAGGCTGATCATTCCAAAACTATTTCATCACTCTCACTCCATCCTTAGCTACGCCGTAGAAAGGCTATGCCTGGGTAAGAATGTTACCGTGGACCTTGTTTTTTTATTCAAATATGACAATTTACAATCTGTTTTACATTTAACTATATCTTTCTAATTACTATACAACACTCCAGGTACGATACCAGGTACGATGGCGAGGGAGACACAATGACTGCCTCATGGCAAAATATAAATGACACGGAAGGTTCAACTAACTACGACTACACTACAAACGATTAAAGAGTAATGGACAATGCACTAGATTCTGTTCCACGCCAGATGTCAGGTCAGGGTTATGATGACTTGAATGTCACAAGCGCAGTTCGTTCGATGTGGTAGATAAAATGCGTGACATCTGATGTTAAAAAGAATTTAGAAGGAAAAAGAACATTGGCTTTAAAGGACTTGGTTGTTGCTTAGTAATAAGGCTGCGAAGGCTCTGGAGGCTGTCCACTGTATCGTTGCTTTTAATCTCGAGTCAAATGTCGAGATATTCTTCGGGGAAACTTGCATCAAGGTTTTCACGAAATTCAAAATATCCCAAAACAATGACGCTGAAAATGACAGAAACTAGACTGCATAGTCCCAGTCATCACAACAACAAAAATGACAAGCAAAGATTACAAAAACAACGGCAACAACAAATTTAGTTGGCGATTATTATGAATATCTTATCAGCCTGGACAGAAACCTCAAGAAAAAACATGGCCGCTTATATAAATCGTCAAATTGTTCGTAACGTAACGTAACGTAATGCAATGTAACGTAACGTAACATAACGTAACGTAACGTAATGCAGTGTAGGGTAACGTAACGTAACTTAACGTAACATAACGTAATGTGACGATGCCATCGATCGGATGCGATGAATCAAGTCGGATATGAATGAACTTATCTCTATCTTGCTTTTCTTCCTAGGAAATCATTTTCAGAACCTAGCAAAAGCCTTAGTGAACTAAACACCTGGACTGGTACTTAGTCACGATTTTTTGTGAATAGATAGCCACAACAATTCTCAAAACACGAAATTCTTTCTAAAATTCTTTCTTTCATTGAGAAATGATTCACTTTTGTCAATCAAACCAGATCCAAACATTGCCAGCAGCGAGGAAATTTTTCAAAAGTAATGACGAATTTACAGTTCCGCAGAAATCACTACATAATGCTGCATGGGGTTCCTTCTGGCCCTCTTTTAGTCCTGATACCTTCCTATTTTTCTTGTCTTAGTGTGTAGGTTTTAGTATATTTCCAAAAGCATCGACCAGATGCGACTTAGAAAAGAGCGGGTCAGCTTTTATCCCTAAAAAATTTATTGTAGCGCATCATGGTGCGTTCATTTATATTCCACAATCACTACCTATACATGACTTTAGAAACGACATAAATGTCAAATATGTAAAGATATGTAATTAGTAGGCCTAAGTTAGCTGTAACTGTAGCTGTAGTTGTGCTGTCATCTACCGTAAATAAACAAATAAATAGACAACGACAATGACAAGCTCTTCGTATGTCCTGCGCAATTCAGAGACAGATTTAAGACTGCCCAAGAAAAGTAAAGTAATGGGCAAAAAAGTTCTTCTTATCGAGAAGCAAAAGCGTGGAATGACCTTCCTCCCGATACCAAACAGGCATCTTCCCTGAATAGTTTTAAAAAATCTATTTAGGATTTTCTCTTTTCTTTTATATTAGACTTTGTAAATTTTGTATTATAAGATTTTATGTTATGGTTTTGTATTGTAATTTCTCTTTTTTTATTTGGTAATTGTATATTGTAATTAATGTTTTTAAGTGGAGGGCCCCTTGTAAAACAACTCCGGTTGAAGGGCAACCCTCCTTAATTGAATCAAATGAAATGAAATGAAACGACAGCGACGATGACGCCGATGACGCCGATGACGCCGATGACGACGACGACGACGACGACGACGACGACGACGATGACGACGACGACGACGACGACGACGACGACGACGACGACGATGACAACGGCTACGACGACAACGGCTACGACGACAACGGCTACGACGACAACGGCTACGACGACGATGATGATGGTGATGATGATGATGACGCTGATGATGATGATGATGATGATGATGATGATGATGATGACGACGATGATGATGATGATGATGATGATGATGATGCTGCTGCTGAAAGAAATTTCGTATAGCCCATCGTGCTTCCTGGCCACAGTTATTTCTCCCTGGCTTTCCCGGTAGAGTTTAGTTCATTTCCAAATCCAGTCACTAAACAGGGATTTAAAATCGGGCTTTCAGGGATTTAAAAGTAGGGTGTGTGGTCGATATGGAGTACGTATGGTCACGTCTCATCGTCCTATTTTATCTTGGCTTTGCAGGGGCTTTTAGTTCACCTACAAAAGTAAAGAGGAATCACAAAAGCAGTCTTTCTGCAATCAAGCAAACTTCGCACTTCCATCTATAATTCCAGATACTTTGATTATGAGAAACCTGATTTTTGCGCACATCCAGAAGAAGAACACAGCTTGCTAATTTAAGTTTCTTAGAACACAGTTAATGCAAATTTATCGCCCGCTGGTCAAATTCGCATCACCCAAAGATCCAAAACAAACTAAATAAACCATTTCGAAGTAGTAACGCAGGGCAGAGTGGTCATTCCGACTTCCTAAAACCCAAAATCAGGAACGGTCGGTGAACAGCTTCAAGCATCAGATCCAGGACAAGGAAATAGCCCTTATATATATCATTAAAATTCTAATAGCAGTAACAGAACTATCCATCAACAACATCCATCAACAGTATTGAAAATGCTGCATTATCCTCAACATCTGAGCAATTAGTTTTTCTTTTCTTTAGTGAAAAAAAATTTCTTTCAAAGACACTTCTGGGTAGACTAATGACGATGAGTCCCTTGCATCCCTGCGGTAAGCCTTGCTCAAGAGGGACTCATACTGAAACAGTGAAAAAGTTGGCCCTAGTTTCTTCAATCATCAATGTTTTTATTATGGAATCAAGGCTTCGAATTTCAATCCCGTGGGAGTGTTGTCAATTTCTACACTGTTTGACCCAACATGGAATAACTTGCAATAAACCATAGTTTATGGAAGTCTACAACATAGTATGAAGCAAAAGTCTGTCAATTTTGTAGTTTTTATTTGAAAAATATGATGACGTCACATCCTCAAATCAGCTGAAATTTTAAATGCGCTGTAATTTCAAAAAATATTCAACATTTCTGAAAAGTCTAACAGTAGAATTATGGACAGACAGCTAAAGTTTGTCCTGAGTCATTCAGTTAGCAGAAATATGTCAGACACTTATACTTTTTGACGCCATCTTTTTATGCCGAAAAAAAAATTGGAACCTATGCTTTAAAAAATGGCTGGGTCAAACAAATCTTGAAACTTTTTTCGACTCACTCAGCATAAAGCAAAAAAGTTCAACATATCCATGTCACCTGTTCCAGACAGCAACCACATGTTGTTATTGTAAAAAGATTTTTGCCTAAGATGACACAATCAGACTCCAAAAATATCACAGATATAAATTATGCAAAGGACAAAGTCTAACGGGCAGAAATCTGCAATGAAAATGATTTGAAAATCACGACAAAGACGAGAAAGCTTGTAAAGTTAATTAGTTCAGTATTTATTAGACAAGTGAGGCTCTATAATAAGTGTCAAATTCTGGCACAAAGTCGCAAAAAAGTGTCACCAATGGGTGGGATTTTTGGCTGATTAACCTACGTGCAGACGCGACTGATCTATTTTCAGAGAGGTTTCTCCTCTAGTGGAGTCTGCACATCTAAGACACAGAACCTGTCCAAAGTCACGTGCGGTTCCCAGAATCGAGGAAACAATCCTCATTGGCAGAAGAAGATCTCTATCGTTATCTTTTTGTTCAATTAATTGATATCTTCAAGCAATGCTCGTTATTATTTTCATTGAATTTGATTCAATAGGGCGGCTTATAACTAGGGTTATAAATAAGTTAATCAAAACGCTCCCACACAATTGGCTTTCCTATGCTGATATTAGCAGAACGCTTATCGCGTCGCTGGTCGCTGATGCGCTGACTCTACTTGAGAAAAAAATCTCTCTACAAAGGAACCAATCGAGTCTGCACGCAGGTTATGATTGATTGAATCAACGGAAAAGAGTTTAAAGGGGCTATATAACCCGTCCTCTCTGCGTGACGCTGCGTGTCAAATCATCGAATATATCCATGCTAAATACAACGTAAGTAACCGAATGAAACTGTGAGCTAAACTTAAAAGATTTAAATCTGCAGGTGAAAGTGAAATCATAGAACTGCCCTCCAGAAGTATATCGAATTGAACAACTGTTCGCACCTTTATACCTAGAGTCATATGCAGTGAGGGAGTCTGCGAACGGTTATAACGACCATTTTGCGAACAAGGACGCATTTTGTTGCTTTGGTTCACACCTCAATTCAAAGAGATTAGCGAATGCAGACCAAAGAAAAAATTCTCTAAACTAATAATTCAAAACAAACACAGCCGCAAAGTTCCCCTAAAACCGGCACGGCTGACTCTCACTTGGTATGGTTGAAGGGAGGTTTTTAAGAGAAATTAAGTGCTTATAACAAAAGAATAAAGGTAAATCTAAAGTTCTGTCTCGCGGATTTTGTTTATTTGATTCAGGAGCTGAAGCGTAACTGTTTACAATTGAGCATAAGTATGCAGGAGTTGTAATGCCCTCTGCTCGGCTTCTGAATCATATACAAAATCTGCCAGAGAAAACTTTAGATTTACCCTTCTTCTTTCTTCTTGAAGTATCACTTAAACAATGTAGGTTAGGTTCAGCATGAACTACCGAGAACACTTCGACAGTAATCCCTAGACTTGATTACATGACGTAGTTTCGCTTTTGGCTGAACTGATATCGCTACAACTACGACTTATGCCCAAACGCTTGCCGAAACGGTAAAGTTCCGTACTGATTCTATCTGAAACCTTTCTGCTGCTCCACAAAAAAGTTCGATTAAGCAGTGCTGGAGTCTCTATCACTATTGTGTACATTCGAACATTCTACAAAATGTATCAATCTGTTGTTCGATTCGCATTCTTTTTTAGAATGTAGCTGTGGGCCTAAATTATCTGCTACGTTTTCCTCACAACCACTGGGTCTAAAATGCCTTAAAAATCAGTTTTCTAGAGCTGCAGTACCATCAAATTAGGTATCAGTACTTCGGTAAAGGATCATTCTCGCCACAAAAGCAAAAACCGCCTTGCTCTAAGCCACATGCTGATCGGTAGACGACGGGGCGACAGAATCCTGTCGCCGATTGAATTTTTTTGCCGTTTTTACAGCTCTTTGTCCATAAGGGCCTCAGTTGAGCGATAACAACAACAACAATTCAACTCAATGAGATGAGCGTAGCTTGAGGGTCCTTACGGTAGTGAGGCTAAGTAATCCCTAGACTGTTTACATGCCGTACTTTCGCTCCTTTCCTGGTCTGGGTCTGATATACCACTATAATATCACAACTACACCTAAAACTACCAAATCCAAACGACAACATGAACATCAGTTCACTTCAATGAGCTAAGGGGGAGAACTGATATCGTGAGTTGGACTTGCTTCAAGTCTCGCTCTTGATCAGCAAATAAACTGGAGGGGGACAAGAGGAAGACGAAAGAGGAAGGGAAAGGGCAAGGAGAGCGAGACTTGTGAACAACGTGTTTCGAAAACGAGACCGGTCAAGATCTGGACCGGCGGCTTTCTTTCATGTTTTTATCGTCAATTTCTTTACAACTGGATAACAGTAAAATAGCTAAAAGTAGTCGACTAAATAACTCAAACGTAAAAACATTACAAAATAAAAATAATACATAAGAATGGTGGATATTCTATTTACAAATATCAAAATGAAACAGTATAAAAACAGATATCTGAAAATATTCATATTAAAAAGCCCAAGTTCGGAACAAATGTGCGACATAACCTGCTGCATGGACAATATTCTCCGTACCAATTTTATCGAGCCAATTAAAATTGAGTATGTTGAATGCCGAGCCTCATTTTTCGGAACGCGTAGCCCAGAAGGCTCGCTCTCCTTTTCTCAGTCTAAGTTATACCCTCATATCCTCCGTCTTGCCCACCACTGACAGACTAAATTCATAGCAATATGATTTATCATGACTTTCAACCATGGGTTTTGGGAAAAGGGGAAGTTCCCTTTAGGTTAATTATCGTTGTGAAGAATAAGAACTGCCAGACCTACCTTTATGTGCTCTCTGTTCTTCCATCCTCTCCGTTGTCCCTTCGATTTAGCTTTTTCAATGGGCTCTTTTTTACTATTCCTCGTTGTTTCGACCGCCATGTTGTTTTAAATGTCTTCAACAGCCTCAGTTCAGGCTGTGAGAGCTCCCTCAGTGGGGAGAGTGTGGAGCCAGCTCACAGGCAGAAATGAGCCTGTGCTGTTGAAAACAAGATAGGCCATGTAAGGCCATGATAAGGATAATGAAGCGAATGGCGGCAAGCTGAAAATGCTAAATTTACGGGACAACGGAAAGGATGGAAAAACAGAGAACACACAAAGGTAGGCCTGACAGTTCTTATTCTTTATAACGATAATTAATCTAATAGGACCCAAAACTTATGTTTCTACCTCGGGCCAGAAAAACCATCGCTCATACTGCAAATGACAAGAAATTATAGAACTAGCGACAAATTAAATCCAAAATGTTTCGTCTGCTTGCACTTAGCTTAATCATGACAACCTGCTTTTCCTAATCACAAGAAATTTGTTGAAGCGACGAAACATAACAAATATTTTTAAAATGTCAAATCCCAAAAACTTAACGATTGGCTGATAAATCTTGCACGTGATTTAATGACTTAAAGGAACTTCAGGTACTTCATGTAAATGTTCATTATTAGTAATCTCTGATAAAGTGATTATTTTTAGAATCACTGTATTTTCTTTTTTATTGAAAGGTAAAGGAATCTCCATGTTGACTGAGAATTTAATCAATATCTTTAAAATGTTCACAAAAATGCCTTGCTTAGCTTTGTTTTCATCGAGTGTTCCATAAAAAAGTACTCCTGCTTAAAAATCACGAAAAATCGATTGCCGTGAAAGCTTTATTAAGCCTCTTCTCTATAAGGTCGCCTCTCCAACAAATCCCTCCCCTGTGAGTTACATGACCCCCTACCTGTTAAGTCCCCCTCCCACTTATACCAAATTCAAGAAACTAGACCAGGTTGCGAGTTAGTTTTGATAGTGCTTAAGATGGAGACTGTGTCGAATTTATGTTGGCACCGTGACTGTGAGCAGTACTGAAAATGCATAGAAAATTGTGTTTTTCCCCTCACTTTTTTTCAGTCGCGAAAGTTTTTTCATGCAAAAATGCATCTTTTTTCTCGATCGCGAAAGTTTTTGTCGCGAAGTTTTCGGAAAAAATGTCATTCGCGAAAGTTTATGCCCTTAATTTCGCGATTTTTTCTTCTCGCGAAACTTTCTGCCCTAAAGTAGTTAAATGGTATGTTGAATCCGCAAAATATGGGGCAAAAAACTGAAAAGCTATCATATATGTCATTGTCACTTGGTTTTGTAAATAAGCTCCCCTCTATAATAAGCACCCCTCGGGAGGGTCAAAAATCAAATAAGCCCCACTGGAGGCTTTATGGAGCTTTGACAGTATCAAGCCCTTTGATCACATTGTCTTTTTCACTGCTCTTGCTTCTTCAAGGACTGAAAAAATATTTATCTATAAATGATAAAATGTTTGCATTTGATATACCTGGAGACCCACAAAAGCTTCACGAGCGAGATCATAACTAGCTCCCTGAAATCAAAAGCAATTGCCAAATGATTTTTATCAAAATTTAGTTTAATTGCTTACTGAATCACTGATTATGATACCCCCTGGAAAACGACAATCTACGTTATATTTTCCTGTTAAGCTTAATTTTAGCCGGGCATGAAAGGGTTAAAGGCTTAGTTATCACTTGAGTTATCTCATGGTCACTTTAAGCAATGATTATCGTCTGAAAAACAGATTCAATGAAAATTTCGTCTGAAAAATAGATTCAATGAAAATTTCGAATCCAGGATTCTTCATTTTGAGAGTGAAACTATCGCCATCATCTTCCAGTCAACATTTTGCGAAAACAAGACACAGAGATAGACTAGAAGTCGTCTGGGGAAATTTTTTGTTTGCAAAATGATTGACCTCTTGTTCCTTATTCAAATTTCATGCTTCAAAGAAAAGTTGGAATTCAGCTTTTTTCAAACTTTCCAAAAAATGGACTGGAAAGCGAGGGGATGGTCCGAGAAATGACTGAATTTTCATATTTTTTAAACTGTTTTTTGGACAGTACGCATATCTTAAACAGACAAAAAGCAACATCTCAAGAGATAACGGAGCCTTTCAGCTACATGCTAATACCTTGTTTGTCTTTATAACATTCGCTTTCAAAAAAATATGTAAGATCTAGCTCGTGAAGTTTTTTGGGTCATACGGCATAGATGAATCAGGTAACAGATTACGCGTTTAAAGCCTTACTCTGAGCTACATTTTTGAGCAAAAAAACTCAATCTTGCCTAAGAGTCGGCGTTTTGGGAGTTCCTCGTATTTCATATATAAAGTTAATGTAATTTTGAAAACATTTTCAAAATTTTTTTATAACTTTTCCCTTAAACAAAGAACAATATTGATTGGTAAAAGAATCAAATATTCTTTGCTATCATTTTCCTAATCTGATTCCATATTGTTTTTGTGGCTTGTAAACAGGATTTTAATATCATAGTTTAGATTTGGCTGGCAAATATTGCCACTAGGTTTTTAATATCATGGCTTCTTACTTTCTTAATTGTACCGGGCGAGTTAGAAAAAAGTGGAACAAAATATACTATTATATATACTACTATACTATATACTACTATACTATTTATACTATGGAATAAAAGTGTACAGCCAATATCAAAAACTGAGAAGTTAATCTATCAGCCAAAGGCAAAATTAGATGAGAAAATTTTGTCTGGTAAAATCGCGAACTAACGATTAGAAAACGAACTAACAATTAGAAAATGTCAGTAAGGGGTTTGTATGGGAATCGAAAATTCAAAGTTCAATTCTGGTCAATGATTTACTTTACATTGCAGTTTACATTGTCAGTTTCAGAATTAGACTTTTGATTTAAATAGCAAGTAAATTATGAGCCAGAATGGAATGTGGAACCCTTGTTCCCAAACATGCCCCTTCACAGCATTTTCCCAATCTCTGTGTCTAAATGACGAGTTATTTTAACCAAAACATTTTCTCATCTAAGTTGGTCTCAAACATTTTATTTCACAGCCGCCAAACGCGTAAACTTCGTTGGTCTGTATCGGAGGGCCATATTGTTCGGGATAAACATAGCAGTGTGAACGGGGCCTTCATTTTTGGCGATCTGAGAGTTGAGATTCCTATAAGGAGTTTCTTATACAATTATGTGACAAAAAATACGCGTATACAACTAACAAAACAAAAGACATAATATTAAAAACCTATTTACAATATTTGTACGCCGTAACATCAACCGGAATATGTTTAGGAAATCGCAGCCAGAATATTACTTTTATTGCAAGTGTCACGACAAACAGTTTCAGTTTATTAACCCTCAGGATGACAAGATAGAAAAGACTGGGCAAGTTGTAATTATTCGACGTATCCAACTAATATAATATTAGTAACAAGTAGTTACTCATACTGCATTCACACTGACACAATTAAAGCAGCTTTATTTAAACCAGCTTAAATTTCAACCAATCAAATGACTGGATTCGTTGGATTGACCAATCAGAAGGCCCTATTCGAAAATCTGGTTTAATTTAAGCTGGTTTAACTTGCAGTGTGAATGGTGCATGAAATTACTTGGATACGTCGAATAATTACAACTTGCCCAGGGTCGTAGGAAGCATCTCAAACTTGGAGGGGCACGACACTGCGAGGGCACTTTTTCTTAAGAAAAAGGGGGCACTTTCTAAAAATAAAAAGGGCAGTTCTTTGTTTACTGTAAGATCTTGGAGGCGCGTGCCCCCAGTGCCCCCCCCCGGTTCCTACGTCTATGAACTTGCCCAGTCTTTTCTACCATGTCATCCTGAGTGTTAAAAGCTTTGTACAAGGCTAAAAGCCTCCATTTACAGAAAAGCAGCAATATCTAAAAATAGCCCACTGAAATCGATGGCCTACACGTGTTGCTGATAATTGATAGCTACAGAAACAAAGCTGTGCTTGCGCATTTTCTTTGTTCTACTTATAGAGAAGCCTATTTATCATTGCACACTCCCTTTAATAAACTGAAACTGTTCGGTGGGACAGTTGCAATAAAGTAATATAAACCATGATATTAAAAATCTATCTACAAGCCACAAAAAGAACATGAGATCGAATTAGCAAAAATGATCACAAAGATTATCTGATTCATTTACCAAACAATACCTTATAAAAACTTCTGAAAACGTTTTCAAAATAACATTAACTAATCTTTAGATTACAGGACTGACAGATGAAATAGAATTTTTCCTATTTCCAAAATTATAATTTTTAACGCACTTAGTTGAATGAAATTAACTGAGAAACAATAAAACCTGCTGGCACAGAGAACGAAAATGAAAAACAACAGTGAAAATGACTGACGTGACAATCACAAGCCAAGCAACATCTGCCATAAACTATCATCGGAACGGCTGGAAAATAAAGAAAATCGAAAGAGAATACTAAAATTGAGTAGCTAACGACCTACTTCCACCTGCATGGTTTCGTTAGCGATTCTCTAGTGCATCCTAAGCCAGCTGTGTGTCTCAATAAAGCAATACGCTTAAGACTGTGACAAGTAACATTTTACCAAGATGCACTGAGTGTCCAATGGTGGACTTGCCCAAGTCTCTTCCGCGTACCAAAACTATTTGTGGGTTTTAACACGGAATATGTGGATTTTGACACGGGAGAGACTTGGGCAAGTCCAGTCCAATGGTAAATAGGCTTCTCTATAAGTAGAACAAAGAAAATGCACAAAAACAGCATTATTTCTTTAGCTATCGACTATTAACAACACGTGTGGGTCATCAATTTCAATGGGCTATTTTTAGATTTTTCTGCTCTGTGCAAATGAGGCTGATAGCCGTGCACAAACCCTTTAAAGATTCGTAATTCGAGGGCAGTACATATTGGTAAAAAGTTCCATATTG
>OZ026505.1:4456896-4568783 GCA_964019985.1 Aurelia sp. 4 Dawson et al 2005
GTTATCATCAAAGGTATCAATCGATTCCTGTATCAAATAATTTGACAACCGACTTGCCAAAAAACAATTAACAAACGAGTAAATTAATCAACCACTCAAACACTGCCATATAAGTAAGTTGATCAATCAACCAATCAACCGATCCATCCATCAATCAGTTATCATCAAAGGTATTAATCAATTCCTGTATCAAATAATTAGACAACCGACTTGCCAACCGACTTGCCAATTAACAAACGAGTCATTTAATCAACCACTCAAACACTGCCATATAAGTAAGTGATCAATCAACCAATCAACCGATCCATCCATCAATCAGTTATCATCAAAGGTATCAATCGATTCCTGTATCAAATAATTAGACAACCGACTTGCCAACAAAACAATTAACAAACGAGTCGATGAATCAACCACTCAAACATTGCTTTATAAGTAAGTTGATCAATCAACCAATCAACCGATCCATCCATCAATCAGTTATCATCAAAGGTATCAATCGATTCCTTTATCAAATAATTAGACAACCGACTTTCGAACAAAACAATTAACAAATGAGCCGCTTAATCAACTAAGCCAATCAATCAATGAATCAAGCGAACAATCAATCGATCAATCAACCAATCAACCGATCCATCCATCAATCAGTTATCATCAAAGGTATCAATCGATTCCTGTATCAAATAATTAGACAACCGACTTGCCAACAAAACAATTAACAAACGAGTTGATGAATCAACCACTCAAACACTGCCATATAAGTAAGTTGATCAATCAACCAATCAACCGATCCATCCATCAATCAGTTATCATCAAAGGTATCAATCGATTCCTGTATCAAATAATTAGACAACCGACTTGCCAACAAAACAATTAACAAACGAGTCGATGAATCAACCACTCAAACATTGCTATATAAGTAAGTTGATCAATCAACCAATCAACCGATCCATCCATCAATCAGTTATCATCAAAGGTATCAATCGATTCATGTATCAAATAATTAGACAACCGACTTTCGAACAAAACAATTAACAAATAAACCGCTTAATCAACTGAGCCAATCAATCAATTAATCAAGCGAACAGTCAATCAATCAATCAATCAATCAATCAATCAGTTACCATTTCGCAGACTTCTTCCATGAATTAGCGCATCGAAATGACAATGACAATGAATTGATTTAACCTTATGCGAACAGCCATTTCACGAACAATCTGATCTGAAACATCAAAAATTACGAAAGATGCGAGGACTGGGAGAAGAGATGCTAATGTAAATTTCACATAGTTCAATTTATCAAAGAGGCGGCCCTTCAGCCTAATGACTGATTTTGAAATATAGTCTTTAGTAACATAGATATATTTACGATACATTTATAATAATATAACAACAAGATTAATGATCAATAGAGAAGGATGAGATAAAAGATTAATGTCCCTAGGTTTGCACTGGTGGTGCTACAAAAATCGCTCTGATGAGCGAATGAATTTTAGCGTTGATTCCAAAATTTGTCTTTTTTGATCATGAGTAAAATTTTTATCACCATACAGCAATATTTACACAAGGGTTTGATTTGGCAGGTTTAAGATGTTGTGTAGTTGGAATACTTCGTTATATAGCTCAAATTAGCATTTTCCTACAAACCAGAGCTTTGGCATATTAGCCCAAACAAATTAATCTTACGGCATTGCGAGTAAATCAACTTTGGCCTGGAAAAAATGTGAACCACATTAGGTCTTACTATATTCTGCTCGCCAAAAGACAACCCCACTAGTAGCCAATTGGGCAGCTTCTTAATCCTCTCATTTCCAAATATTTCCATAGAATAACTCATTTTGGAGAAAAAACAACATGACCTTTCGTATGTTTGTCCGCCTTAACTCTTTTCCAATACAAATATCCTATTGATTTTATTCAAATTTCTATTGTTGCCAAATGGCTACACATATATTTGAGACAACTGATAACATAGTTTGCATTTACAGAGATTTATCAGGGGTATTGTTGAGGATACCGAGGACTACCCCTTTTGTCTTAGTCTTTTGTTTTGCTGGTAATGTTAAAAGCAGATCAGCAGCCGGGAAACCTATTACCATGCGCGAGAATCTCTTTGTCTCTTTGCTAATCCTTGTTTGGATTGTGGTTGGATTTTCCACCCATATTCTTTCCACAGACCAAATATGTTTCTGCACATGATCACAGGTTTCCTTTCTGGGGAATGACCGTTGCTGTGAACATTGACGACTCGTATCCCCAACAAGGTATATATATATATATCTTTATTAAGACCATCACCAAAATCTTTATCACCATACAAAAGACTGCCTTAGAAATTCGTTTGAGGGTTGATATGCTAAAACTAAATTCTGATCACTCGACTCAACCAAACCTGTATACATATATGGGACAACCTGTATTCAAACAAACTGTGGAGTCCTCATTCCGACCTGAATCCGACCTGAATCCGACCTGAATCCGACCTGAATCCGACCTGAATCTGACCTGAATCCGACCTGAATCCGACCTGAATCCTCGTCACAGAGTAATTTTGATTAAATTCTTCCATTCTTTTTTATTCTTACTTTTCCATTCTTCATCTTTTTCATTGCTGCCTTCACTTCTTCTTTAAGGATAGATGGACCTTCTAAATTTCTTTTCATAACTGGTTTTGGTCCTCTGTCATCTCTAAAAAGCTCTTCAACATATTCTGACCATCTAGCTAGTACCTCCTCTTTTTCCATGAGCATTGTACCGTCTTGAGCTTGTATGCAGCCGGGGCTGCTACAATAACATTTGCGGCCAGTTACTTCATTTATTTTAGAGTGCATAAATTTGCTGTCTTTGTTTTGGTTTTGTTCTATTTCCTTGCATTGTGCATTTATCCATTTTTCTTTTTCTTCACTGCATTTCTTCTTTATCTCTTTGTTGAGTTTTTTATATTCTACCTTATCACGCTTTGTTTTACGCCTTACTTCCATCAAATCTAAGAGTGATTTCGATTAAATTTGATGTATTGCAAAGAATTTTTGGGATTTTATGTTTTGCAAGCTAATATCTTTGAAGCATACTTTGAAGCCACAGCAAATAATAACAATAAAGTTTCCCCTGCAATGCCATTAACAAAGTTCATTTATGTCATGCAAGCCTTCAAATTTCATCTGAAATCGCAGAAATTGCTTTCTGGCTAAGAAAAAGATCATTCATCAAATACTGTCACTAAACCAATTCCTTTTCATGCAGTAATTTCACCGGGAAACCAGATCAAATGTTAACTTTTGCAGTATTCGTTATTTGATAATCTATTCAGTTTTTCATCAATTTTGTTATTTGGTAGTTCATTCTATATTTCTATTTCGTTATTTGGTAATTAATTCTATTTAATATTCATTTCCGCCATTCTACCACGCTGTGCAGCGAAGTTTTACTGCGAGGGAGCATGAAGCGAGTGCGCTGCACACAAGACGTCACAGAAAGTGTATATCAAATGGAATTAATTACCAAAATAACGAAATGGAAAATAGAATAAATTACCAAATAACAAAATTGATGAAAAATATAATAGATTATCAAATAACAAATTCAGCAAAATTTAACATCTAATCTGGCTTCCCTGTGTAATCTCGACGTCTCCCCAAAAAGAAGAAAGCTAGCGATCATTTTCTAGATGTCTTCATAAAACACAAAGAGAGACAGAGCAGAAACTGCGTAAAATGACGTCATCGACCAATCTGAGATATGGAAATTTTTGGACAGAGAATCTATATGAAATGATAGATCAAGAGTGCAAGGCCCTAGGAAGAAAATATCAACTGTTGCTTAATTTTGGGATCTGTTGCAGGGAGCTAAGGGGGTTCAAAGTTACAATTCTTTGAACATGCGTGGGCAGCTTCTGCTCTGTCATAAAGAGAACATATAAATGCCAGTAATCGAGATTTAGAGACTTTTCCAAGTATTATTACTTTTTTATATGGTCACAAGACAGTACCAGAAATGATGTGAAAAATGTCGTCTAATCTATCATTAAAGTCGAAAGGTGAGATCTGCGATGATGCAAAATCGCTCTTGGATATTTCTTGAATCGTTATTATTCGCGAGGATTTTCACTTGATATCTAATTAGTGACAAGCATTAATGACATGAAAAATATCACCTTATTAATGCAAAAGGGAGGAATTGAAACAACAGTGTTTCTATTTGAGGGCAGATGGCTCTAAGAAATTGCAAGATTTCTGTCCATAGGTACTTTAGGACATACCCTCACCAACTGGCAAAATATTTTAGCAGAACCGGCTTCAAGATATTTGGAATCAAAAGTTCCAGGGGTACCAGGGGTAGGGAAGAATTGCAATTTTTTTTCTTAAATGCATGCCCAATGAATTAACATTTACCAATTCTATCATATTTGATACTTTTCATCCCCATGAGAATAGCTTCCAGCTAAGTAGGAAAATTCACCCAAATATCTGAGAACGGGCCCCTTTTCTTTCGAATTATGAGGCTACAGCAGAGCAGAAACTCCCCACCATCCTCAAGTGATAAGAGATATTTCTATTGGCATAATGATAGCTTCAGATATGCAAACAAAATTTGACTCAAATATCGGAATGCGGACTCATCTTTTCTCGCACTATGAGGCCAGAGCAGAGCAGAAGTTCCCAGCCACCCACATATCATATGAAATATTCTCTAACAGCATAGTAATAACTCCATATTTGTAACCGAGATTTGACCCAAATAGCTGACAGTAGGCTCGTCATTTCTCTTGTTAGGCCAAAGCGGTGCACCTTCTTCACAAGAAAATAAACGGTTTTTATCGACTTGACAACAGCCCGAAAGCAGTCGCTCCAAACTTAGCAATAAAACCATAAAATCTCACCTACCTGCTGATACATGAAAGCTCTTTTTTCGCTCGTCTTACGAGCATCCAATTTGCTCGTTAACCGACGAGTGTCTGTTATCGATAAAGTCTTCTTTTGCGGCATTTTAGCGCCAAAGCAAATGCATACGTTTGTGTGAAAAGCTGATAGAGTGTTTTGCCGGATGATCTCTATGATAAGACAAACGCGTTCACTGCAGTCGAGAAAGACTTCACGTCAATAAATGATACATGTGTCTGTAACAATGAAATCAGCTGGCTACCTTAGTTCTTTTCGATGAGATGTGATTTTGAGGCAGTGCCTTGTAGCAGGTCAAGTAACTATCCTCTCCTAATTTGTATATTTACATAAGATTGTGAAAGGACGATTTCAACTGCAATGGTCTATACATTCTTAAGTACTTTCTGATGAAGATACAGTAGTAACGATTTCTTAGCTCAGGTTTTGACTTCGCATTATCCGTAAACAGATTCCATCAATTCAACTTTTAAAACATTCAAAATTCCCATGCATAGGGCGCAATTTAGATCAAAATCGTTTCTTTCTGTAGCAACCACTCTTCCGTTCTTTTTCTTTCTTGATTCAGCCGAAACTCCTCAGAGAAGCTTACTTACTTTAACTTAAAGATATGCATGAAAAGAATTTGAAAATTCGGCTCCATTAGATTCAAAGTTCCCATGATCAAGTATGAATAAACTGAAGACATTGTCTTGGCGTGGCGCACATTGCAAACGTTCCTTTCTGTTGCAAAACTTGTCTCCGTTCTTTATCTCGACGATCCGGCAATAACTCTTTCTCAGAGCAGAAACCTTATTCTTTGACTGGCAGTAAACAGATCATGGAAATTAGACTCCTGAAGTTAAAAATACCCATGCAATTTCATGAATGAAGTTAGAGTAAAAACCGTCCTACGTCCTTTCTGTTGAAGATGCAGCGGCAAATCGTTCTCAGAATGGAGACCTTGTTTTAATCTTTACTTGCGCGTAAATTGATTCTGGAATCTGTTTTCCTTGAAATTCAAAATTCTCATGCAATTTATGAACGAACCTTGCACGAATACCGTCCCATGTCGTTTCTCATCTAGGTGCAGCGGTCAAGTCTTTCTCAGAATAGAAGCCTTGCTTTGATTTACTTGCGCATAAACTATTCTGGGAACTGGACCCTCTGAAGCTTCCTATGCAACTTCATGAAAGAACATCGAATAAAAACCTTTCCAAGTCCATTCTCTTCAATATAAGGTGATAACTCTTGCTAAGAACAGAAACATTAATTAATCTTAACTACTTGACCTGCTGGAGACTGAACTCCTTGAGCTTTAGGATTCTCACGCAATTTATGAGCGAACATCAAACGAAAGCTTCCTTAGTAAATTCTCTTAAAGATACAGCAGTAATCCTCGCTCAGTGTAGCTTTGATGTCGTCACTTTGACTAAGAGTCGAAGGATTTTACAAGCTCAATTCATAAATGATCATTTCACTTCGACAGAAAGACAATTTCAGCTTGCTTCGAAAGAACAGCATGTTCTTTTCATCCGCTACTTTAATGTAAACAAGCTCGAACCAATCCTCTTCACGCTTCCCATTAACAATTTTGAGCAGTAAGCAACTTCAGCTAGCAAAGAATATCTCTCACGGCTAAATATCCCTCCAATTTAACAAACAGTTTCCATTAGCCAATATCGAATTCGTCAATCCTAAACGCGATCTTTCAGTTGATAGATTGTTAGGTCATATGCTTTGTGTCTGTTAGCTATTAATGAGATGAAACAGCGCTATACAGGCAGCATACAGGTATAATATTGAATAATGTCTCGCAACGTTTCTTGTAAAAATTGATGTAAAGCGTTGCAGCGTCAGAATTTTCTTGCACCTTGTTATTGAGGCGTTTAACACAGCAAATCGAGGGTAGTGTCTAAATCTATGTTTGAATGAAATAAGTGTCGCTTATGTCAAAGAGCCCTCAATACAATCGGTTTGTAATCCAGAGATTTGCTGTTGCCCTCTTCAATGAGATCTTGATTTTGCAACGACACAAACTCTTCACTGCATATAATATATTGGCAGAAAGAATGCTTTATTTACCTTTAAATGCTCTGATACATGTTGCAGCGTAGAAATGTAAACAAATGTCAGCAATGTAAAGAATGTTCCGTGTTGCTTTCTTCGCAGAGGAAAAAGAAATGATTCTGCAAGTCAGTTGAACATGCTTTTACCAGCCCGTTCACCTGAAGAATGACGACAAATCCTCTCTACACAGACCAAGTCGTCTTAAATAAAACTGCCAGTCATTCGCAACTCAGACAGAATTCTGGTTTCTGATGGAAACATTTGTGAGTTGTTTTCTCAATCAACTTTCCCTTGCAAATGTCTCAGCGCTTCTCTTTATAACTTCAAGGGCTTGATCATCAGCTTGGTACTAATTACTGTCAGCAAATTCGACAATTGATAATGCAAATATTGAAAAAATTCCCTTCACAGTCTGTATGAAAATTGCCACAACTTATCAGCAAGATTATCTGAAGATCCTTTGGGGATGAAGAATGTCTGCAAATCACCTCGACATCATTAATCTTCTGACAACATCGTGTAAATATTTCCAAGTTATAATTTTTGATTATTCACATGAGGTCAGATCAGTGAAATGCTCCTTTACTTTTAATATTTAGTAATATTGCTTACCACTGCTGTCTAACTGAAACTCTTTTCTTCTGGTTTCAGAAAATCTTCACGGCAAGTTACATAGGAATAGACAAATCAGTCTACGCGTGAAGAGCATTACATCGACGATGGCAGCTGCTTAATGTTCAGAGAAACATGTGGTTGGCCACAGACATGAAAAATTGTCAATTCTTGTGCTACTGCAAATCATAGTCATTATAATCATCATCATTATCATAATCGACATCATTAGCATAATCGTTACCATCCTCTTCATCATTATTGCCAACATCATCATCATCATCGTCGTCATCATCATCATCATCATCATCATCATCATCATCATCATCATCATCATCATCATCACCATCATCATCATCATCTTCATCATCATCATCATCATCATCACCACCATCATCATCATCATCATCATCATCATCATCATCATCATCATCATCAACTTCATCATCATCATCATCATCATCATCATCATCATCATCATCATCATCATCATCAGCAATGAATATATTCAATACAACTGCAACAACACAATACAATGTTTGACCTAACAAAAACAGATATGTAGAATTGGTTCAAGAGAAATTGAAACTGGCAGGTATGATAATACTTTACTACATTTGCATGTATTACTGAATCGTGCAAGTATTACTGCATCATTCTCCGCCACCCTTGTTATAATTGACGAGAAAATCTTAGGCAAGTTATCACACAGAAAGTAAAATTTTAGCGTTCTCTTACAAAAATTGGCTATTTACACTTTTTTGTAAAATTTGCATGCGAAAGCGTATACACTTTGGGGGCATATTAGTGCGACAAGGTCATTTTATTTTAATTTTATGATATTGATACAGGTTAAAACAGGTTCATACATATATATGGTCTTCAACCTGACCTGTTTAGAAAATTAAGATAAAGCACTAAGACTAGAAACAAAGAAATTTATGCGCCCAATTTACAATATTGTACAAAACGAAGTCTAGAAAAGAAGAACGTGAACAATGAAATAAAAGATGTCCCCATCTACAACTGTTCTTTGAAAGATTTCAGGAATGGTGCTAATTTTGTCGCTCTTTCTAGACTGCTCCACAGTTTTCCACCGCGATAAGAAAAGGCCTTTCGGCCACTGATCGTTTTTAAGAGCGGTATCTTACGATCAGTTTCTGATGAGCGCAGAAACCACTCTCTATCGTCCGAACATTTTGCGAATAATTTTCTCAAGTAGTGTGGTGCAAGCGAATTCAATGACTTGTAAGTTAGCGTGGCTGTCACAAGATTCCTGATAGTCGACCAGCCAAGATCTGAATTATCAGAGCAACAGAAGGCGAAGGTGAAGAAGAAGTTGCGTTTTACAGCGCCAAGCGCTGGAATCGCAGAAATAGAATAGACCTAATCGAATCCGCGGCCCCTTGTCATGACGCTAAAGTGATGGGGTCCTACCGGGTATCGAACCCACTCCGCCTGACTGCTCTGGCTGCAAAGCCAGAGGATTACACCACGGCGCCACAACACCTTGCAGAAGCATCCTAAGGGCTGCCAGTTACAATTCTTGCAGCCCTGTCTTTGATTTTTTGCAAAACGTCGATCTTTGATTCATTACAGCCGCCCCAAACGGAACCACAGTAACTCAAACGAGGCTCAACACTTCCTCTATACATTTTGTTGAGTAAATCAGGTTATGGTGTGAAGAGGTTTTCCACACACTTCTGTCACTTTCCTAGTCAAGTATCGACTCTGGAGGGGGGAGGAGTTTGGCGCAGAGTCTTTTATCCAATCTTTCGCAGAGAAGAACACGAACGACTTCCATGCAGCCCAGGCATTTTGTAAAACATAGAGAGATTAACATGTATTCCTTCAGACACGTAAACAAGCATTAAAATCAGAACATTTCTTTCCACATGTCCAGTCCTTATTTAGATATCGTATGATTGCTAATTTATTATGCACCTTTCTCTCAAATAATTATCACTATAAAACCTCACACGTGTAACTTTATTTAGCTGAAGATGAGACAAGCTCGTCGCGAAACGTTCATTCATTAATCATGGCCTAGTCTTACAACATTACAACTGGATTTGTCTTAACTAATTGAAAATGTCGATTTAACTACGATATTGGTTTGTCTTCTCTGAAATGATCCTCAAAATGATGTTCGTCGTTGTCCTAATGCTACGATTTATAATAAAGCTGCGCTTTCCAACCAATGCTTCAATGCCCAGTCCAATACAGAGCCAGTCTTTTAAACATGTTTCTTCATTTGACAACATGAAAACAAAGACAGCTCATACTAGATTATCCATTGCTATATTGAATCCTCGTCTTCAGTGATATCCCACCGCAATAAATCAAATATTGTGAGTTTTCGTGGATTACTGACCTCCATATGGAAAAGGTAAAACGCTATTTCAATTGAAATGCAAGTTTTACGGATCAAGAGATTAAAGATCTGAGATTCCATCTTTGTCAAGCAGACTTGCATAATAATGCAAAGACGCCTACATCATTTGAATCAATTGTAATCCTAAGTTCCATTACGTGACTGACATTGACATTGACACACATGAAGCACCTAACCTATTGATTTTTATGATAAGAACACAACATAAACTCTGATGCAGGGAAAAACTGGTGAATATTAATCCAGCGGTAGAACATAACCATCCCGCGGGAAATAGCATGCATGATATTTCCCGAGCCGCTCAGCGAGTGAAGCGAATAAGCTCGGGAAATATCCTGCATGCTTTTTCTCAATATCACTAGATCATAATATGTTTGCTAGGAGTTACCCGTTGTGCCATTTTCCCATTTCCCTTTTAGTTTAGATTTAAATTCCGAAGAGTTCCAGGAATTTGCTTCGGTCAAAAGGCCTAAATTCAACAGAACAGAAACTGTGCAAGCATGCGCAAAAAGTCGTAACTTTGAGCCCCGCAAGCTCCCCGTAACAGATCCCAAAATTCGGCAATCATATTGCTCAATGACGTCATTTTACGCAGTTTCTGCTCTGTCCCTTATGTCTACTTTGGAAATGGAGGCAAATTGGGACTTTCAAGGTTAATATTTTAGCCCTGAAAGTACTGATATCAACAAATGAGGTATCTATGTTCAAGGCAATCATTAAACGGGCAGGGTCACGAAATGTAAACAAACTTCTTTCGAAATGACAATTTTTCAGTATTTTTGATAGGCCTTATCACAGAGATCTTCAACTATATTTCTCAAAATGACAGTGCTATTTCGAAGATGAACTTTTGAGCTTTGTAGAGAAACAAACGAAACACTCCTATGTTGCATGATTTGCAGAGATATTGGTGGATTTTTTGAAGTAACTTTCTAGTAGACTCACCCCATCCACCAAAATCTGTGCAGAACACAATGGCCACGTGTGGGCATTATTAGAGATTATACAGATAACAGGTTTGTTTACGGCTACATGACCCTGTGCCTTCAAAGGGAATGTGCAGTGATAAATAGGCTTCTCTATACATAGAACAAAGAAAATGCGCAAACGCGGCATTACTATTTAGCTATCGATTATTAACAACACGTGTGGGCCATCAATTTCAATGGGCTATTTTTAGATTTTTCTGCTCTGTGCAAATGCAGGCTTACAAATCTCATCGATAGGCACAACTGAATCTGTATACTGGATGACTCAGAAAAAAAGTGACACAAAGCAATCTGTTATAGCAAAAAGTGAGTGGCAGATTGAAATGGGTCAAACGTTGTTCTGTCAGTAAAAGAGTAGCCGATGCTATGAGTAATCTTTGCAATTTACTGAATTAAGGATTTTGAGGAGAAGAGCATGCCTGAAATCCTAAAAAATCCGACAAAAACAAGAGAACGATTATCAAGGTCACTGTTCACCAATCATCAATGCTACTGGTCATCCAGTGATGCATCTGGTGTCCCTGTGTTATTCCATAATTACCTATCAAAGGTCTCCTATTGACCACGATCCTTTGTGAACCAAATGAAAGCAAATGAAGATAGAGAACCCATGCTGACCTTAATTTCCACTGCCAAAGAGAGTAAAGAAGATCTTGAGGTCCTTCGCAGTGGAAGTGTCCCTGACAGCTTGAAGGGACGATTTTCAACTAGATCACAGCTATCTAACTATCGATTAAAGAAATCATTAGATATCGACGTGCCGAGGCAAAATTTGGAATTTTCAAAACGAAGTTTCTATTATTCTGCAGCAAAAGCTTGGAATGAAATTCCATTGAACATTAGACAAAGTCCTACGATTTGCACTTTCAAAAAGAAGTTGAAGGATTTTTACTCAATCGCCAACGATTCCCAAAGCACGATCCCTACGTAGAACAGCATTCTGCAGATTAGGCCATGATTAGGACTTGTCTTCTTAGGCCCTGTTTATATGGGGAAAAACACCTCACCTGCCAGACCCGGGGCTGACAAGCGAGGTAAATTTCAGTGGCTGTTTACATGAGATTTTTCACCTCACCTGTCAGCTCCGGGGCTGAGAGGTGAGGTGGAGTAAAGTCTCTCTTCCGTGAAATCAGAAGGAACTGACCAATGAGAATCAACCAAAAATTTCATTTCACCTCACCATACCGGTGGTGTTTCGTTTATATGGAAAAATTTCACCTCACCCAGGTGAGATTCCACCTCTGGTGAAGTGGGATTTCACTATACCGGTGGTGTTGCGTTCGTCATGTAAACACGAACTGAATATACAAAGGATTCTTTTGGAAGGTGGAATCTCATCTCTCAGCCCCGGGTCTGGCAGGTGAGGTGTTTTTCCTCATATAAACAGGCCCTAAATTCTTTAATTCTTTACACTAATGTATTAGGTATTTCAATTTTGTTGTTATTAGGATTTACTCAATCTGCAGACAGTACTGTTTCGCCCTTTGTGGGCTCATCATTGCAGCGCAGAGTTGCTAGAGTTTAACCCTAGCCATGATGTAGGGGCACCATAGCAGTTTAAAGAGTTAATTGCGGGATCCTGTCAGAGTGCTCAAACTGCGCATGCACAGTGAGCGTTGCATAGTGCATCAATAGTGTATCATAGGATTTATAAGTTGTTTTTATCTGATAGGGATTTTCCTGTGCATAAATATATGGAAATGAAAAATGAAATGGGTAATCTCTGCACGCAGGCTAACAAAAGTCGACTTATGGGCCATAAAGGTCTGAAAAGAGGCACCTAGTATATTTGTCCGACAGGGAAAAAACAATTTTCAGGATCGTTTTCACTGGTTTTTCTAGAACGGGTTACAAAAAGAAGGCAATTTTTTGGAGCCGGTTGTCAAGACATGTCAGATGAGGGAACATTGTTTGATTGGGTTATCATTCGTCTAAATTCTAATATTTGGAGTATACTTTTCATCGATTTCTTTAGAATCGGGTATCATTTGAAGGCAAAAATTCTGGAGCCGGGTGAAAAAATGTTTCGTGGGCACATCCCCGTACAAATTTAGGTCAAGTTCCCCCCCCCCCAGGCACAAAGGATCTCAGTAGGCAACTGATTTAGAAAGCGATATTTTTCTAGCTGTTAAATTCTGGGGTATCCCGAACGATCTGCTTGGCGGCTGTTTCTCTTAATATGGTTTTAAATCAAAGATATTCTCATGAAATATTAACAGCTTTGGTATTTATTCGTTGAAGTTGGAATGATCTGGTCAGTATCCAGTTTAGTTTATTTGATATTGCTATGTGCGGTACATGAAATATAAATCAAGGTGCACGAATTTTGCAACTTTATCAAATATTGATATCGTTTTAGTAAAACATTCATGCTTTAGATTAACAAAGAAATCCCTATTATTCTTAAAGGACGAGTCCGGAATTAGCATAATTGTTTATTTTTCAAGAGATTACACCATTGTGAATGGTGTGTAGTACTTTTTTCAATTTCTTCCTCTTTTAATCTGTGAAACTACATATTTCAACCTGCTAAGAAGTGCGAAATGACGTCATCACTTCACGTTGACCTGAACGAGGCTGCCAAATGTGTTGATATTATACAACCCACATTACTAGCCTCCTTTTCGCGGCTTTGCACACTCGCACAAAATATCAAATGGCAACGACATTTGGCCTAACATCGAAGATTAATCATCGAATCTATGAAAGTTCAAGGCATAAAAACTTGGAAAGAACTCACGACTGGTGTTCACAGTTGGTAACAATAATTTCATCAACCCCGGACTTGTCCTTTAAAAGTCGAAAGACAAATTTCTTTTACCAAACTATCATGTGTCCCGGTAAAAAGTACTCCTGTTTGAAAAATCACCAAAATTTCGTTATGAGGCCAATCTTTAAAGTTAATTTTTGGTAAGAGGGCCTTTACATGAGAAAATTTCAACCCTGGTTGAGTTCAACACGGGTTGAGTTTTGGAAGCATCGCTTATTTAGCGTTGCGTTTACATGAACATCTCAACGCGGGTTGAGATAGGGTCACATGATATGAATGCGGTTGTTGCTGTTAGTCAGTTTTTGGCGGAATTTTTCGAGCATGCACAATTTTGCAATCAGTCAAGTCGAATTTTAGGCTCTGAATATACTTCTTTTCTGTGAATATAACGCTAAGATAACCTCGTCTTGGCTTGAGACTTGATTAGAAGGCGAAAGGAAGGCTTTAGGCCAGGCCTGAGAAAATCTTTCAGCTGTTTGTACAACGGACCTAAACATGGGACGATTGGAAAAGAAAATGTCCTATATGAAGCTACCGTAGCAGGTAAACAAACAGATAAATTCAAGTATCAAGTTGCATGATAAATAGATACACTTACGTCTTTCGCATGCCAAGGCACCTTCCTTCTTGGCTTTCCATCTCGCAAAATGGCGCTAAATGAGGCCGTGGGATACCCCACAATGCAATATCAAATATCCTACAATGCAACGCTTTGATTTCGACTCGCCCCGAGTTGAAAAAAATTTTGCGTTTACATGAGAATTTGCAATAATCTCAACCCGCGACGCGGGTCCCGCGTTGAAATTTCAACACGGTTGAGTTGCCGAGTTGAACTGAACCCGTGTTGACTTTCAACTCGGCCTCCTTCATATAAACACGATGAAAGCTCACACCGTTAGCCGAGTTGAAACTCATCCCTTGTTGAACTCAACCCGGGTTGAAATCTCTCATGTAAAGGCCCTCTAAGTAGATCAAAGACCAATTCATTTTTCCAAACATGGCTGACCGGTTTATTTGATTTTCAATTATTGCATTCAACTCTTTTAAATGCTGCCTGATTTTGTAGAATACCACAAAAAGGATTGACAATAGACCTTTCAGCTATTCTACAAAAGCGCCTGGATCGAGGTCATTCTTAAACTCCCTTGAGGCAATTTTTATGGATGTGATAAAGTCCTTATTCGTTGTTGTAGTGACTTGCTGCTGCCCCCGTTATTGAGACAACTAGAATTTCCAAAATCTGATGACCCTTGGCCATTTAGACGAAAGTATGTAGAAGAAAATCTACTACGTCGACAAATAAACGGAGCAAATATCTGGATACAGCGACAGTAAAGCTATTTAACCATATACTTTTCAACGTCGACGGTTGCGTAGGCCAAAAGTTGCCTTTTTGAGAATCGATTTCAGCCACCTTCTGCAGGCTTAAATTTCGAAAATGTTTCATACGAATATTGCACTTCTCTTCCTCTTTCGAAAGAGATCTTATCTTTTACTATTAAGCTATTAGAGCCGAAATGGCATCGAAAAACGTTTTTACTCTACATTGTTTTTGCTGGTACTTTAGCATGATGACCCAAACATTTACGATGATAACTAAACATTCAAGATGACAACCAAACATTTAGGATGATAACCCAAACATTTAGGATGATAACCAAACATTTAGGATGATAACCAAACATTTAAGATGATAACTAAACATTTAGGATGTTAACCCAAACATTTAGGATGATAACCAAACATTTAGGATGATAACCAAACATTTCAGATGATAACCAAACATTTAGGATGATAACCCAAACACTTAGGATGATAACCAAACATTTAGGATGATAATCAAAACATTGAAGATGATAACCAAACATTTAGGATGATAACCCCAACATTTAGGATGATAACCAAACATTTAGGATGATGACCTAAACATTTATGATGACTAGAAATAGCTATCGCTAACTAATGCCCACGCTTCATCGCTTCAGTGGAAGCCTGAATTACATTAGGAAAACGTTGCAACGGCTGCTAAAAACTTTGTTTTGAAATGTTCACGAAACCACAGACAGCGAAAACTACTCTCGCGCGGTGGAAGACCAAGCTCCTCATTTGATTCAACAGGGAAATACTAATACCTAGAATTTGGTTTGGCCTAACTTAACCTGCCTGCTCAGTTTACAGCGAGAACACAGGCGGAATTCCTGCCAGGGCTTTCTCATTGCATGGTAAACAAATCCCCAATGAAAAGGTCAAAGCCATTTATTACATATCAACTAGTAACTTGTAAATTACAACATGCGGCCGGGTAGCTGAATCATAGTATTGTTGGATATAAAATGATTTCGAATCAGGAAAGATTGTCCCCAGAAGTGTAGACTTGCCTGAAGTCTTTCAGGTAGACTTATTACCGATGACGAAATAAACTTGGGACAAGTCTACCAAAAGTACTGTTTGGCTACAAGGGGCTTTTCAACTTGATTGCCTCTGCGGAGGATTTGAAATGATGCAACGAATATTTGAAAGAGACAAACAATTTGCCTTCAGTACTTTGACCTTGCAACCACGGAAATGAATTACACTGCTATTGTAATACTCTCGTACAGCAGAACGACTTGGGTTCTTTTTGTCAGACTCGAGGCAAAAGATGCTTCTTTTTCTCTTTTTAAAGACAACTCAACCTCAACTATTTTTTACTTGCAACGTTCAACTAACATTTTTTTGTTTTTTTGGCACGAGGCGGCCTCTTTTCAACAACTCAAAACGAGGTTTATACAAAATGGCGCTACCATATTTCAGTCTCTTACACTCTTCCCCTCTAGAAAAAGTCTGATAACATCAGTTTCTAAACTGTTTGTATTGTTCTTTAACATTGTTCTGACATCTTCAGATCTGTGTGAACATCAAAACAGTTCTCTAGTATTGATCCAACATCTTCGGCAATGTATCACGTGTTAAGCCATGGGCTCCAACAATCAATCAAACCTCTCACAAATCACAGGTTCGACACAACCATAATTCAAACCATCTCAATCACAAAATTCCTCACATAAACAACTTGAACTTTATTCAGCTTGACCATTCAAGCTCCTTCGCAAACAATCACACAACTCACAAATAAAACTTCATTTCAGTGAAATGATCACAAAAGAAAATGATAAAACGATATCCATACTGATAGGGTTAAGGGTTTTGAGGCTCAGACGCTGACCTAACCTATCGTGTCCATAATCTCTCTTTCTATGAGTTCATCTCAGTATGCTGGGGCCTGTGGCTGGTATATCAATTGCCCTACGTTAAATCCATATGGGTTGAAAACTGGAATGCACTGTGGATACAATGGGCTTTGTACTTGATTTACATAGTATCCCGGTTCTCCAAGTCTACTGTAATTGTACATTGGTCTTGGTCTCCTGTCTCTCTTTGGGTAATCTCTCCTTTGTGGTGGGCTCTCGTCTACACCGTTATTGTCTTCTGGTATGACTTCTTCTTCCAAGTTCACTTGTTCTGCTTCGTCTTCTATTTCCGGTTCTTCAGCTGGTGTTTGGATTAACGGCTCTCTTTGTGGTTCTTGCTCTAAGGTCTGGCTAAGGTGCTCTGTACGATTTTCTGTTTCTCGACTTTGATCTTGTACAAATCTTAAATGATAGTTGGGCTCTAACTCTATCGTAGGAAATTCATCCTCACTTTCTGATCGCAGATCCTCTTGATCTCGAAAACTTTCTTGGTTGTTTCGTTTCTTCTGCTTTTCGTGATTTTTACCTTTGCTCTCTGTGTAGGCAGATTTTTGATGCTGTTCCTCATCAGGTTGCAGGTCTGGGCACGGTAACAGGAGGTTACGATGGACTGTTCTCAGTCGACCTACTTTATCCCTTGGCTTGATCGTATAAACTGGGCTGTCTTCGTTTTGGCGTTTTACTACTTCGTAGATATCTTGTTCCCAGTATCCCCGAAGCTTGCTAGGACCTACATGCGGTGCCATGTTTCTTACAAGAACTTGATCCCCTGCTTTCAACACGGAACTTCTGGCTCTTTTATCAGCTTGATCCTTGCCTTGAGCACAAGCTTTGGTGCTCTTTTCTTTCGCAACTAGGTACGCTTGCTTCATTGCATCTTTCCAATCTTGGACATATTGGCTATATGACGTCACGATTCTTTGTCTTTCTTGGAACAGGTAGTCAATTGGTAAGACTGGTTCACGTCCAAACAGCAGAAAATGTGGTGAGTAACCAGTAGAATCATGCTTGGTCACATTATACGCATATACCATCTTGTTCACGTGATCTTTCCAATGGGATTTGTGACTCTCGGGCAGTGTTCTTAGCATCCCTAGTAACGTACGGTTAAATCTTTCGACTTGCCCATTGCCCTGTGGGTGGTAAGGCGTTGTTCTGGATCTTGTGATGCCACAAAGTTGTTGGAGATGGTAAAATATCTTGTTTTCGAATTCACCCCCTTGATCGTGGTGCAGTCTGTGCGGGAATCCGAATCTAAGGATGAAATCGTTAAAGATCTTTTCAGCTGCTGTCTTAGCAGACTTATTTCTTGTAGGATAAACTTGAGCGTATCTTGTAAAATGATCCATGATCACCAGCAAGTATTCAAACCCTCCTGAAGATCTTTCTAAGTGCACAAAATCTACGGAAATCAATTCAAATGGTGCTGATGTTGTTATGCTGTTTAACGGTTCTTTTACTGGTAACGTTGGCTTTTTCTGTTGGATGCATCTGCAGACATTTTTAACATAGTGTTCAATGTCTCTCTGCATCTTTGGCCAGAAAAAACGTTGTCTTGCCAAGTGGGTTACTCTTTCTGGTCCGAGGTGTCCTAAATCATAGTGTAAATGTTTGAACACTTGGGCATGATACTTCTGAGGTAACACTATCTGCAGTTTATTTCCACATTTCCTTCTCAGTATCCCATCCTCACCTAACAAAAGAAGGTTCCATTCTCTCATCAGTGCTTTTACCTCTGCACTTTCATCATCTCTATCATGCTTTGTTAACTGTCTCCCTAAGGATAAATATTGTTGGACTCTTGCTATTGGTGGATCCCTTTCTTGTGCTTCTTTCAGCTCTTCGTTTGAAATCGATTTCAACTTGAGATGGTCCATACTTTGCACATCACCCGAAATACATTCAGGGTCATCTGTCAGTGCAGCAATCCAGACTGATTCATCTGAGTGTTGATGCAAAACGGCATTTATTGCTGCTTTGAGAACATTTTCGGATGTTTCTTCTGTATATTGATCCACTAAACATGAAATATCATCTGGCATACGTGAGAGAAAGTCTGCATCAGTATTCACTTTTCCTGGACGGTAACGTATTGAGAAATGGAAATCTGCAAGTTCTGATACCCAACGATGAGCAGTTGCATTGAGTTTTGCTGTTGTGTTGATATAAGTGAGCGGGTTATTATCTGTAAACACTGTAAACGTAGGTGAGTAATACAGAAAATCTCTAAATTGTTCTGTGATTGCCCATTTTAAAGCAAGAAGTTCAAGTTTTCCTGCATGATAATGGTAGTTCTTCTCAGCTTTTGATAATGTTCGCGAGGCATAGGCAATAACTTTCAAGTCTTTCCCCTGTTGCTGGTACAGCACAGCACCTAGGCCGTCTGCTGAGGCATCAGTGTGTACTATATATGGCAATCTATGGTCTGGAAAACTCATAATTGGCTGTTTAACAAGAAAATCAATCAGTAAGTTCAAGGCTGTTGTTTGTCTGTCTGTCCACAAAACTGGGTAACTTGACGTCACTTGCCCTTTACTGGATGATTTCTTTTTCCTTAATTCTTTCTGACTTTGTTGTGGTACAGTGGTAGTAAGTAGATCACTTATCGGCTTGGCGATCCGTGCAAAATCTTTAATGTACCCTCTGTAATATCCAAGGAAGCCTAATAGCTTTCGAACTTCACCAATGTTCTTTGGTTTTGTACTTCTTAGAGCGTCAATTGCTTTAATATTCTTTGGATCCATGCAATGACCTTTGGATGAAACAAGTCTGCCTAAATAGCTGACTTCGTTCCGGAACAGTTCACACTTCTTTGGCTTTAACTTGATGCCCTTTGAACGGAGTGCTTGCAATACCTGTCTTACATGCTCCACATGGTCTTCGAATGTAGCACTATAGACAATGATGTCATCAAGATAAGGAATGCAGCATTTGTCTCTTAAATCCTTTAGGCATCCTTCCATGAACCTTTGGAATACGCCAGGCGCTGTGGTCAAGCCGAATGGGATTCTGACCCATTCCCATAGGCCCCATGGCGTCACAAAGGCTGTGAGATGACGTGAGTTTGGGTGGAGAAAACCCTGGTGGTATGCTTTCCCCTGGTCAAGGACAGTAAACCAACTGTTCCCCCCTAAGCTTTCCAGTGTTTCTTGAACACGTGGCAATGGGTGTCTATCAGGCACTGTCTTGCTGTTTAGCTGCCTGTAGTCAATACAAAGGCGCAATGAGTTATCCTTCTTACGTACGCAAACTACACTTGAAGAGTATGGTGAGCTGGACTGTGTAATAAAGCCTCTGTTCAATAAGTCTTCTATGTAAGCTTTAACTTCTTCATATAAATGGCGTGGAATGGAACGATATGTATGCTGCACGGGAGTCTGGTCATGCAATTTCAATTCCATTTGTAAATCCTGGGCACATCCTATGTCTGAATCTCCTTTTGAAAATGACTCTTCTTCTTCTGATAGCATTTTCATCACACTTTCTCTTTGCTTACATGACAAATTATCACTAAGGGTGAACATATGTGCCTTTTTACTGTTGGTATCAGCTGTTGAGTTTGTATCAGACGGTATGCAAGTTGCAGCACTTTCAATTTCTGACTTTGTCTCCTCTTTCTTAGCGGTAACCTCTATGGGTGTAACCGACTTCACTAATTGTAGCTGACCTATCTCTGTATGCTTTGGTATAATTAAGTCATGTGCAGAGTTATTTGTCACTTCAACTTTCACACAACATGATTTTCCTCTGTTCACAACAATCAAGTTCTCACTGATCTGCAGTGATTCAGGTAGATTGTTATTTTCAATTGGCTCAAACAATACAGGTGTCTTACTTTCCATTGAAAAGTAATTGGCTCTGCAAGTAATATGTATGGATTGTCCTTTGGGGACTGTGCAATCTCTCTTTTTCACCTTTACTGTACCAAAGTGCATATCTTGGCTTTGTTCTTCACTGATAACATTAATAAGGAGCTTTGTTTCATCAGACTTTAAATTTGGAAATAATATTTTCATCAGTTCATTCTTATCTCCAGAGGCTGATGACAACTTGAAGAATTCTTCAATAACATTATATCCTAAGATTGGTACCTCTAACTTATCTTGTGTGACAAGGAATGGAACGCCTACTTCCAAATTTTGACATTCTCTTAACTTTACTGTCAGTTCAACAAATCCTTGGTAGGGAATTTTGGTGCCATTGGCTGCTGTTAAATTGAGGTTTACTCCTAAGATATTGTCCAATTTCTTTACTTCCAGATTTGGCATATTCAAGTTGAGCCAGTCTCTTGAAACCATGGAAACCTGTGCTCCTGTATCCCATAAAGCTGAGCAGCAAATTTCATCAATTTTGCAAGATATAATACACCTTTTGCCAACCACATCTACAATCTGTTTGTAGTTTTTTGGAGTCAAATGGCTATTATGCATTGTTTTTGGTGTATAATACTTATCAAAATGTATTTCTGCTTCCTTAATTGCATAACACAGTGGCTTATGTGTGTTCCAGTGTTTGACTTGACATCTTTTAGAACAGTATTTGGTACATTTACACTGTGAACACTTCATTGTTTCCTTTTCACACAATTGTTTTAAGCAGTTATAACATTGTTGGGGCTTTGTTCCCTCAGCCACTACTTGCCCCCCAGTTGTGGCTGTCTCCAGTTTTCCGACAATGATGACGGCTTTCCACCTGCAACTTGCTTGCCCTTGCATCCAATAGCAATGTGCTCCGTTGATCCACACTTGAAACAGTGATTGCAATTTTTGCCATCACCCTTGTTCCTACAAGACTGGCAACCATAGGTTCTACCCTTTGCTTTTTCCTCTTTTTGACCCTCTGTTTGAGGTTGTCTTTCTACTTTCTCCTTGAGACAAGCCATGTCTTTTTGTAATGACTGAATGGCAGCAATAATTTGTTCAGTGTCTTTTTGTTGCTTTTGCTCTCCCTTCATGGCATATCCTTCTCGGTGTCTGTTTCCATCATCATCTTCAAGCTGCATTTTTGAGATCCTTGCATGCTTAGACATACCTGCCTGGTGTAATCTCTTTTGACGGTCCTCCTCACCTGATACTGCAGCACTGAGTTGATGAATTATTTCTTCATCTGAAACATCACTTTTCTCAAACACTGGTCTCAGACGTGTGCGTATGTTTTCGCTCTGTACTCCACTTTCCAGTGCCTGGAGAAAAACAGACTGAACAAGCTCTGTGTTGGCTTTGAGTTTGGAATCAGATTCTTGAGCTACAAATAAAACTTTCTGTCTTATGGTCAACAATCGCATCAAGAAGGCTTGGGTGTCCTCTTTGGGTTGTTGGACAGCATTCATTAAATCTTGGAATAGTTCACTTCCACTTTTTTCTTTATAGTGGCTGCGGAGGAGCCTACGTAACTTAGCCAGATTGATATCTGCTAATGGCATAGATTCTAAGTACCCTCTTAGTAAATTTCCTGGATTTATGGCTCTGATGACTGCTTCAATAATTTCTGTCTCAGTATACCCCTTGGCTATGGCTGAATTTATTTGTCTAATTAGCCCACAGAATGATAACTTATCCTTGTTAGCACAATCAGTAATTGTCCCTGCAATTTTCAATTCTCTTTTGAACATATTAAAGCTGTTGATGGGGTTTGGAAGGCTTTGTGCAGCAGATTTTTGACCTAACATTGCCAATCTGTCATTCATTTTACTGATCTCAGCTTGTATTTTCATCATTTCATTCTCCTCTGAAGATGATAAACTACTTCCCCCGTCAGCACCCTGAGCCTCATCCCCCTGGGGCCCCTCACATTGAGCAGATAAAGAAAGAAATTTTACACAAGCATCCTTAACACTGTTCAACAACAGAACACCAGAATCTTCATCATCAAGACTCTCCTCTAAATAATTATTCAAAACATTGAGAATTCTACAAAAGCCTTTATTGTGGATGGTTTCAATCTGTGCAGCTTTTGTTGCTACACAAATATCCACTAAATTTTCCTTGGACAACCTGCAAAGTAATGGCTGGATTTCCTCAAATAACTGTTCTGCCATTATCAAACAAACACAGAAAAAGAGTAAAAACGGAAGTTGTTGGCAATCCTGTAACAATAACCTGAACAAAAGAAGACAATTAGGTTAAAATAGACCTATCATCAACTTGCAGCACACACAGCACTATTATCAACTTGCAGCACACATTTCAACAAGCAGAAAATAATTCAATTTCAGCAAACAAATTCACAACACAAGTCTCAAAATAAAACCCTAATAAAACCAACAATATTGCACTGTGAAAGGATACCAAACGTCTCCAGTCTTGGGTATAACAATCAATCAGCTACTTTGGTACAAAGGTACGAATCTGCACATAATTTCATCAAGTAAAACGACAGTAAACGGCTGAATTCACGGTCTTTTCGATCGAGTACGAGTTGATCAAGGTAATCACTTCAATCTGCAGGTAAAGTTCAGCGAGTAACAGAACACACGACACTATAAAACAGTTGAATTCGAAGTCTTTTCCAGCACAAATAAGTAATCAAAGCATCCTCTGAACTCTCTTCTTTCCTCCTCCCTGACAAAACACACACTTGGCCACCATTTGTAATACTCTCGTACAGCAGAACGACTTGGGTTCTTTTTGTCAGACTCGAGGCAAAAGATGCTTCTTTTTCTCTTTTTAAACACAACTCAACCTCAACTATTTTTTACTTGCAACGTTCAACTAACATTTTTTTGTTTTTTTGGCACGAGGCGGCCTCTTTTCAACAACTCAAAACGAGGTTTATACAAAATGGCGCTACCATATTTCAGTCTCTTACACTATTCAAATTTATTTTCATTTACTTGTGTTGAAAGGAAGGAATCTATAAGAGGAAGTTGATTTTAGGACGCATCTCGAAGCAAATTTACCAAGTGTTTGTGACTTTGCAGTGCTTGGAAATTTGATGGTGGACTTCTCGAGCTTGTTACGTTCTACAGAAAGAATGTTACAGTTGCTGTGACGTAACAAACTGTTTTGGTGCAGAGTTTGCTTCTTTTATTGAACCAATGTGGAATTTAGCTGTGATCCCGAGGAACTGAAGCTTGAAAGTGAGTTTGTTTTGGTTTCTTGTGTTATCCACTGATATCGAGCACAGCATTGCATCTCTGTAAGTTCTGGATCTTTCTTGTTGTTTACCAGGTCCCATAAAAGCTTTCACCTTCCACATCGGCGATTTCCAAGTATTTGTTCGTAACTTGAAATGAAATCTCGAACTCCAGCGCCTTTCCAACTTCACTGCAAAGTCACTGCAATATTTCGTTCTGATCAGTCGCAGTCACTGTGTTGCCCTATTGTTGGTTATTCTTTTCTTCGAGTCAGCCAATGAAAACCCAACTAATTGTTAGGCTGGCCAATGATAACCCATTGATTCTTCCCTTCCACCAATCAACTAAAGTCGTGGCATGTGACTGCCATTGTTTTAACAATTGCCTAATTAGCAAGGTATGCGCTCAAATCTCAAATTCACTCAGCTACACACAGATTAGTAAGCGACCTTCGGCCGCAATAATTTCCAAACAACGAAATCCTTAAGCTTGTGTGGCAATTCAAGAAAACGGAAGTTTTGTGAAGACCCAGACAAACGGTTATTCGTCGACCAGTACAATATCTATTGTCATGAATCGATTGTCATTGAGCTCCGGATATCATGAAAACATTAGAACAAAGACCTGAATTGTTTTACGTCATAATACAAACTGGTGAAATCTTTTACTGACGCATTTTCGTACATAACTTTCAAACAGGCTTACCTTCCCGCGGCTGACTACAAACCCACACGGAATCACTATCGCGATTCCGCATGGGCAACAACCAAACATTTACGATGATAACCAAGCATTTAGGATGACGAGCAAAAGATTTAGGATGATTGCCAAGCATTTAGAATGGCAACCAAACATTTAGGGTTATAACCCAAACATTTAGGATGATGACCTCAACATTTAGGATGATAGCCAAGCACTTAGGATGACAACTAAACATTTAAGATGATATCCAAACATTTATGATGATGACCAAACATTAAGAATTATAACCAAACATTTAGGATGACAACCCATCAAGTAAAAGATACTAACCCATCAATTATAGGATTATCCAAACATTTAGGCGTATACGTTCCATAAAGCAAGGAGTCTCGGTTGACCAAAGTGATATAATTCAGTTCAAACAGCAAACTGAACAAGGAATTCATTCAGTAAGTCTAACTGCTCACCAGTGGGAAAGAGGTTTTTCAAACCGTCATCCGAAGCCATGACACCAACACACACATATACAGCTATGTATTGTTTACATTCATACTCGCAGACAACAAAAACAAGGAATTGTCTCATTACACTGATTTTGAGTTAGGCGGTGGAAAAAGAAAAAAAACGATGAACGGTGTTAGACAACTACCGCCTTCGTAATGGAGAAGATAGAAGGGCACTCCATGGCTATAACATTGTTTATAAATACCCTTTGATCAAGAAAAGTCAATCGTTCAAGCAAAAACCAATACTCCTTTCTAGCGAAATTAGGCCTACCAGATTGATGCAATGCATTTCACAAATTGCTTTCTTTAATGGCTGATTTCTAGTAGTCAGTGGAATTTTCCGAGCGGGTGGAAATTCTATCGCTAGTGGGACAAAATGTCGCTCTGAAATTGAATAGATAGTCACGGCTGAGCAACTTTTTAATGTCTAAAATTCCGCCAGCTGGTTAAAATTCCGCCAGCAGTTAATAATAAACTCTTAAGGGCAATTCCCAGTCAGCGGAATTTTCCGAGCTGGCGCCAGCTCGGAAAATTCCGCTGACTGGGAATTGCCCTTAAGAGTTTATTGCCTAAAAAGGCTGAAATAGATAAGAGAATTTCTTTGGTCGAAACCGACCATTTTCCTTCATAGCTACTGGGGGATTTCATTAGAGACATTATGCTCCATAGGAACCCTTAAACAAATTCAGGATCATGCATGTAAAAACTTCTAAACAATGGCCAACATCCTATTTCTCTGCAAAAAACATTGAAAAAGGCAAGTATTTTTGACAGCACAAAGAAAGTCTTATTTATTCATTTTTGAATCCATTTGGGACTATTCATCTAACTGACACTGCCAGGGCCAGGAAGCAAAAATCCTTTAAAAGGTATACACTTTTTACCAAAACTCCTATACCACAAAATCGAATATGAATACGGAAAGAAATGACGGTGACTCTGCTTTCTGCTCTAGTGAGCACGGAAAGCCGGTTTTCAAAAATCCTCCTCTGTAGAAACTTGTTATAATTGCTCTGCAACCAATCGGTCAATCGAAATTCTGTAAACAGTATGGTATTAGTCACATTCATAGCAATCATAACAATAATAATAATAATCATAATAATAATAACAACAATAATAATAATAATGATAATAATAAAATGAATATTCATGCAGGATAAACACGTCAACAATTACAACATTGCTGTTATCAATGTGTGTCCTGTGCCCTAAACCTAAATGAAATTGAAACGAAAATGTATTACATAAAAGCCTTTGAAAAAATCTTACAAGAATAAAATCTATAAAACTTAACGTCACATCGAGATAAAATAATGTTTGTTACACCATTTATATCATGTCACACAAGATGCATTTTAATTTTTTCAACGAATTCCTTGTTTGTCTTTGTCTGACGTATGTCTAAAGGTAGCTCATTGTACACTTTAGCACCCATGTACAGACATGATTTTCGTGCATATTCTTCTTGCTGCGAAGCAGCCACATATTTCTGCGCAGCGGCTTAGCTAGGCGAGATCGATTCTCGATGATGGTATGTTTTTCTGTCTGTTTTCAACAATTTTGCAGTGACTTCGGTCAGCGGCTATTGAAATGGTATGGACTTTTATTGGCAGCGAAGAACATTTACGTCACCTCTCTGTTCTCCTATTGTTAATTGACTCAAAGCCAATATAACGATTTGTCATGCATCACAATTCAATGAGTGTAAACTGCGGAATCAGGGAATGGACCTGTGCAAACAATACAATGCGCAGCACTCACTAACAATCGTTATTTCTAGTTTAATATTCGGTAATCGCAGCGTACAGTTGTTATTTCTTGTTTCTTTTTCATGTTCTTTAAGAGTAAAATGATTCTGAAAATGTCCACAGATATCTTTGTCCAAGCTTTTTTGCTTGCACAAGCTGCCAATCGTATCGTATCGAAAGATATGTTGGACAAAATTGTTTGCTTGCAGTTCAATATGCAGTTCAATAGATAAATAGGTAAAACATTTTTGTAATTGCAAGTGTTAACTGCAACCAATTGTAATACATGTTTTTATAAGGAACTATTTATAAGAAACTCAACTCTCAGATGGCCAAAAAATTACGACACTGCAGCAGTGTTAAAACATAAATTGAAATATATATAGTTTCACAAAGAAGGTCGTTCACGATGGCACAGGTCGTGAACATGAAGACTGCCATGGAACCTTTGTAAGAAACTTCAAGTACTCAAAATCTGACAGTTTTAAGAAACTTTAGAACTGACCAATATTCTTAGTTTCTTATAAGAATAAAGGTAAGTCTACCGTTAGGCTTTACTGAAATTTTTCATGTGAGCGAGCCAAAATAATGTATCTTATGCATAGATAAAATATATATTGACCAGAAACTGAGAAAAGAATACACTTATATTTCAAAAACTGACTGATTGAATGACCAACACCTGATCAGAAAATTCTAAATTCTGTTTATACCCGTTTTGAGATATATGTAACTGGAAAGCAGTTTGATGTTAGAAAAATTTAATGTCAAATATTTCATGATTAAGGACCGTTCATTTTTTTACAGAGAAGTTGGTACCGAAGAGAAATGGGTTGAGTGAAAGAAATTTTGACATAAGAAAGTTGGGTGAATAGTTTTTCATGCAGTTTCAAGATTGGGTAAACGAAATTCTCTCATCAACTAATACTAAAATTTGAAAGTCCTAAATGTCAATTTTATCATCAAAATCATTAGCAATTCCCTTTCAATTTGTTTTCATGTTTTTCATGAAGATTTATAAATTTACAGTGATTAAGAATGAAAATTTTCATTTTTGACATTGCAATAATGTTCATAGGTGGGAAAATTTTTTCAACCTGAAAATTGTTGGCTAGATGTTTTTCAGTCACCTACTTAGTTGTGTAAGTAGATTTCTTGAACAAGAAAACATTTCTCTTAAGTACCAACCACTCTGTAAAAAATGACCAGTCCCTTCAGGGGCGGCACCAGCTATGGGATAGTGGGGTGGACAAGAGATAAACTTGATTGCCAAAGGTATACCTAATGTTTTTAATATCGTTTTTGCTTGGAATAAACACCGACCTGAAGAAAGTGGGGTGGACTTGTCCAGCCCAGTCCACCCCATGGCGCCACCCTTGGGTTCCTTCAATGTGCAACATCAAATATAAGACACTCAAAGAACCTGTATCTAAATGATTGACTGATTGAGCAAACCAAAAAATAATGAAGTCTCCATTCTGTTATATTTGTTTCGAGATGCTACTTAGTAACTGGGAATAAATTAGATGACAGAAGAATCTTGATGGCAAATAATTTACGGTTACATGTACAGTTTGGCTGAAGGATGAAACCTGATCAGTGATTTCTAAATTCTTTTCATTTCTACTTAGGGACCTAATCTTGCAACTGGGAAACATTTTGATGCCAGAAGCATTCTGATTATTATCATCAATCTAGGTACCGTTGGACTATGAAATATTATAGCTGAAATAAAAAAATATTAATTAACTCCAACGTAAACAGATGGGTATACAATACTGGATGAGCCAGAACCAAGTTTCCACTTTTGAAAATTCATGGCCTCAAGAGCGCTTCACAGATTTTAATGATTTAAATTTTAACTGAAAGCAGAAAAATTGAAGTATGTTTTATGCTTTTTCTCGCTGTCTTACCATCACTGAAAGTATCGCAAAAATAACTTTAAAAAATTTCATGATTGCATGAAAAATGACCAACAACATTAATCAAATTGTGAGGACTCTCCTTACACAGAACAAAACGCAATGGATGTTTCACCTCTCTCAAGAGTTATACCACATCAATTTTCAAAGAAAAACTAAAAATTTTCAGTCCAATGACAATAAATGGGCAGTGGATAAACAAGGAAAGATTTTGTAAGACAATAGCTGCAGTTCCTTTTATTGACACCTAAATTCAAAGAGATTTGCGATTGCAGACAAAGGAAATTCTTTCAAGCAGAAATTCAAAACAAACGAAGCTGCAAAGTTTCTCTGAAACCCAGGTAGCTATCTCGCTTTTTGTGCATTCCACAAATGGGTTTTAAGAGCTAACAAGAGCGTATATTGAAAGAAGGAGGATATATCGAAACATCTACCGCGGGCATTTTATTTTTGCTGTTCAGAGGCTGAGAAGTAAGTGCTTTGATTGCACCCAAAAAATACGAGAAATGAATCGCCTCCAAATCGGTTCCTATACCAAGGAAGTAAAATGCCCGTAGTAGATATCTAGACATATCCTCCTTCTTTCAATATGCACTCATGTTTGCTCTTAAAACCCATTTGTGGAATGCACAAAAGGCGAGATAGCTACCTGGGTTTCAGAGAAACTTCACGGCTTCGTTTGTTTTGAATTTCTGCTTGAGGGAAATTCCTATGTCTGCGATCGCAAATCGCTTTGAATTTAGGTGTCAATCAAAGCAACTGCTGCTATTGTCTTACAAAATCTGTCCTTGTTCAGTGGATATCTCTCACCCATGAACAATTGCATTTCCTTTATTGTTCTAAGAGAGGAGTCCTTTATGATTTGATCAATGTTTTAGGCCATTTTAAAGTCATTTTGCAACTATAAAATTTTGTAAAGTTAAACTTACGAATAATTCTAGTACTTCTAAACCAGCGAAACCAGAACAAAAATACTTTCATCTTTCGGCTTTCAACTAGGTAATTTGAAGTACTCCTGATGCCATGAATTTTCAAAAGTGGGAACTAGACTACATTACATAAGTCCCTCTAACTTACGCTCGTTGTTGCTGTTGTTATCGCTACAGTTGAGGGACCTATGTCCTTACGCATCAATACAAGGACTAATTAGGCCAAGTCCGCCGCGTTCACGGCGCGACCAATCAGATCGCTACGTTCTTAATATGGTCAACCCACGTGCCTATCTGTAGCGTTTGATTGGCTCATTAGTTCAAAGTTAGACTTCTCGAAGCGAAGCGACACTCGAAGTGACCTTCGAAGAGAGACGTTCGAATTTTCTTTCGATGTTCGTAGGATGGAAGATGTTCTAAGTTTCTTCTGATATTTCGTAAGATTTTAGTTCCTGTTTAGAATCCATTTAGCTGTGAGTCCTTTGTGTGAGTGAAATTAAAACATCAGATCAATAATGTTGAACGAATACAAGGAAACACGTCGTCAGTCTAAGTGGAAACCTTTTTTCTGGATCACCCGGTATTACATAAGAAAGTAGTGGATTCGATATTTACAAGCCCTCAAAAAATATACAATTTAAAACGGATACCTACTAAAAAGATTATATTGATGTTGGAGAATAATTTACTCTTACATTTAGAGCACAAAAGGAGTAAGAAACTCAAAAATAAAAATATCTACAAAATTGACTGACTGACTGTTAAAAACATGATCAGTGAATTCTGGACTATGATCTAGCTTTGCACAGGCAAGCATTTTGATGACGGAAACATTTGACTCAAAATAACTTATTCTTACATTTAGAACATTCACAAATAAAGAAAACTAAATGTAAATATGTCTAAATAACTGACCCGCTGCACAATAAAAACCTTGTAAATGAATCCTAAAGTCTGCTTATATTCGTTTCGAGATCTAACGGGGAAGAATTTTGCGGATAGAAGAATTTTGATTCAAATAACTAAAAAAGAAGAATCTAGAAGTCCAAAGTAAATACATAATGACTGACTGAACGATAACATTTGATCAGCAAATTTTGAATTCTGTTTATCCTGGTTTCGAGATCTAATTATCCAACTGGGAAACAATTTGACAGCAAAAACTTATGCTTACATACAGAGCATCAAAAATTAAGAAAATCAGAACTAAAGGAATCAAAAATTTCATTGACTGACTGAACGATAAAAACCTGATTAGTAATTTTTTTTGAATCAAAAGCTGCGACTCCTAAGTCTGTTCATACATGTTTCAAGATCTAACTATGTACCAAGGAATAATTTTGATTTAGATTAAGCATGCATTTAGAGCATCGAAGGATTAAGAAGCTCAGTTGTACAAGGATCAAAATAATTGACTGATGGAACGATAAAAGGATGTTCCGTGAATTCTGAAGTCTGTATGAACTTGCTTCGAACACTAACTTTTAGAAGCAAGAAGCAGTATCGTGCGAAAAATATATGCTATATTGTAAGCATCAAAAATAAAAAAACTCAAAAGTACACAGATCAAAATGATTGATCAATTGAACGATAAAAACCTGATCTGCGGATAACGATGAGGACCACCTCAATAATCTCCTTGCCAAAAGCCACCTTCGACTTCTTGATCTAAGCTGACCTCCTGGTTTATCTCCGCTATGCTTCGAACTTTTCATATTTATAAAAAATATTCTACGAACTTGAAATATCCAACTACCTTTACATTTTCCTCCGCATGAGTATTTGTTTGATATTTGTAATTCTTGCAAAAGCAAGTGAACAATTAATTACTAAAAAATATTGACGACAGCAAGTGTAGTCTTGGTTCTGACTCACATTGTGTATGAAAAACAGGTGCTAATGTAATGGTATTGTTTGAAGAATGCTGTCTGTTCAATAACCAAACGACGGGGGGATAATACTCAGAATTGTCTACATTCTTTACATGCTAGACACTGACAAATGAATCGTCGATTTAACTGGCACCTGGAGTTAATGATAGCGTAGAAAGAATTGGTGAAAGAGATCAAGAGAAGATTTCAAATCTGCTGTAGAGACTTAGACTTTTTGCCTTTTTATCCCTTGTTTCCCTGCATTCTTTGACTTGCTGATATCAGCAAGGACAGGTTTTTTAAGACAATAGCATCATTTCCTTTTACTGACAGCTAAATTCAAAGAGATTTGCGATTGCAGACAAAGGAAATTCCCTCAAGCGGAAATTCAGAACAAACGAAGACGCAAATCTCTTTGAAATTTTCAGTTGTGAGCCATTTTAAGTGAAGATCCACCTTAACTCGTAAAGCTCTCACCTGAAAAACTTTACGAGTTAAGGTGGATCTTCACTTAAGATGGCTCACTACTGAACATCTCAAAATTACGAAATATTGAAAGATGGTTGTGTACGAAGTAAAAACAAGTTCAAGACACAAAAAAACAATAAGTTAAGGTAGCTCGCTACTGATATAAATCTAAACTGCTACACACTGGGTGTCCTATCGCTCATGCTGGCTCCTGAAATCAAAGCTATTGTGAAATGCTTTATATCACAGCTTGATTGAAAGGCTTAGCTATCTTTTGAGATGCTACATGGCCATTTTAAGCAGTGATTGCAATCCGAAAAACCAGATTCAAAGAAAAGTTCGAAACCCAGATTCCTCATTTTGCATGACATAATTCCCATCATTTTCCATTTGAAGTTGGCTGGGCGAAATCTTTTTCGCAACATGATTAACCTGTTTCTTATTCAAACTTAATGCTCCAAAGCAAATTTGGAATTCACCTTTTTTGTACATCTTTCAACCAATCCACTACAAAACGAGGGAATGGTCGGAGAAATGAATGAATTTCCATATTTTTGAAACTGTTTTTTCGAATAGTTGGTACGTCTTAAACTGACAAAGCAACATCTCAAAAGATAGCGGAGCCTTTCAGCTACATGCTGATACCTTGTTTGCCTTCATTACATTTGACTTCAAGAAAATGTGTGCGATCTAGCTCGTGAGGTTTTTCTTTTGGTCATCTGGTAGTCTTCGTCAGCCGTTTATTGTATGCAACAAAAACAACTGTCTAAGTAGCGTCTCCTGATTGATTAAAAAATAAATTCTACCGTTCTGATTTGCCAATACGGAATCACTCTACCCGTACCTAAATTGGGCCTACTTTTTAAGATTAATTACATATGAGTCCCTAGTGACCAAGTGATATCAGCAAGTCAAAGAACGCAGGGAAACAAGGCACGAAAATGCACCAGTGTGATGAAGGTTACAGGCTGTCTTAAATTAGATGTCAAGTTAAGCCTGGTTTCCATATAATCGCAAGGAGTCACAAGAAGTCGCAGCGGGTCACAATCAAGAAATGTGATCAAGTTTGCTTGTACCCTGGGTACCAGAGCCTCAAAAAAAAATAAATGAAAGAAGAAAGAAAAATGATGTTTCTTTCTTATTTTATTTATTTATTTTTTTAGGCTCAGGTACCCAGGGTAGTTTGCTTGTGACTCTCTGCGATTGTATGGAAACCGGCCAAAAAATTTTTTCGCGACTCCTTGCGACTCCTTGCGACTCCTTGCGACTCCTTGCGTTGCGATCACTGTCGCAAGCAGCTCCAGAGATTTTTATGTCTCTTCTCTATTGATATTTTGTTTTCTGCGAAATTATCTTGAATATATAGTGTGTACTACATGTTCAATGCAACTGCGCCAACACCACACAATGTATGGCCTAACGAAAACAGAGATGCAGAATGGGAGTCTGTGTAACTGATAGAGGATTCAAGAGAAACTTAAAACAGTTAACTGGCTGGTATGATTAAATCTTAGTACATTTGTACGTATTACTGAATTGTGCAAGTATTACAGAACAATTCTCCGCCATCTGTGTCACGAATAGGGGTCGCAAACTCGATTTAGGGCGTATTCTTTTGGGCATCTTCTGAAAACGGTAGAGTTGGTAGAAGAAAAAATCCCATTCCTTAGGTACCCTTCTACCGAAAACGGTAGACTTCGCAGACTTCAGATCGCTTTTTATAAAAGCCCATTCTTTTGTTCAATCTGTTTTCGGTAGACCTCCGAGAGATTTTTGACGCATTCTTTTGGGCTCTTCTGAAAACGGTAGAGATCCGAGGCTTCGGAAACCTTCTGCTCCTGAGCTGGCAGACTTTTGAAAGATTGCAGAGAGTATTGTTTCGTGAATGAAAGTTTTCAAAAACATTCGAAAAAAACAATGACACTTCGCTGATTCTTTTCTCTTGCGACTGGCATAACAAAAGTAAATTGCATTGCAATGGTTTCAATTCGCTCGGTCGAACAACAACAGTCGAATTCTCATTTCTTCAACATTCCATTCCCATTCTTTTGGCATTTTTCTCTGCGAAGTCTGCCAACCCTACGGTTTTCAGAATTCGTATTCTTTTGGCATTTTTCTCTGCGAAGTCTGCTAACTCTACCGTTTTCAGAATTCCCATTCTTTTGGTAACTGAAAGTTTTCTCTGCAAAGCCTACCGTTTTCAGAAGACTTCGCAGACTTCAGATGCCCAAAAGAATACGCCCTTAATCTGCTCTTTTCCTTCTATCCGAGCGCTTGGCGCTGAAAAACGCAACTTCACTTTCACCTTCACATTACTATGGGACTAGACATCCCCTCCACGTGATTATCCTCTTGGGGAAGCTTTCTTTTCATACAAGCTGAAAGCATACGTAAAACGTAATTGAAATTTTACTTATTTGTTAGATATGTTAAAAAATTGCTCCCGAGCAAAATAAGCTGCAACGCTAGAATAGCACCTGTATGACAGATTTCAGTGCAATCAGTTTTCACATGCAAGTTTGTCTGTTTGCTACAACGTGATTGGTACTTCATTCAAATTGGTGATGCTCCATTAGTATATAAGCAATGGTACTTTACAACATCTGACTGAATAGCTAACATGTTCAATCACTGCCGCGTAGCGGAATGTATTCTGAAAGAATCAAAGGCTTATGATATCTGTCCTGCTGAGGAAATGTATTTGGAGATGTCGGAATGTGGCTTATTGCCGTCTCATTACACAATCATGAACTCGTTAGACGCAGCATCAACAAAGCCTTCTCAAGCTGTCTCTTATTCTATGGAATATAATTGAATACGCATTTGTCTTTCAAAAGACTATGGTCTGATTTCGTTATTGTCTTGAGATGTGGGTCGAGAGGCACCATTGATTATGTGATGTAATGCCAACAGGACGGCGCAGACAACAAAAATGAATGGTCGCGAGACTGGTAGGGGGAGGGGGGAATGCAACTTGTAATGTCAAAATAACCAGAAATAAAATGCCATCTATTTTCATTCCATTCCATGTTGGTGCAGTTTCTTTTCACTTCCCAAAAAGCGGCACTCACTAACTAATGTTATTGCTAGTCTGTAGAATTTTTCCTGTCTGAAATCTCCCTGAAACTGCCTTTCGCGTGCACAAGGCGACATCTCACCCTACTGACTTCAACGGAACAAGGGCAGATTTTGTAACACAATAGCATCAGTTGCTTTTGTTCTCACCTCAATTCAAAGCATTTAGCGAATGCAGACAAACGAAATCCTCTCAACTGGTAATTCAAAACAAACCTAGCCGCAAAGTTGCCCTGAAACCAGCACAGCAAACTCTCAATTGGTGAGGGTGAAGAGAAGATTTAAGAGAAGTTAGCTGCTTTTAACGAAATAATAAGGGTAAATCTAAAGTTCTGTCTGGCAGATTTTGTTTACGTGATTCAGAAGCCAGGCAGAAGAAATTACAATTATTCCTTATGTGGCACGTAATTGTTAGCACTTACTCCTCAGCTTCTAAATCACGTAAACAAAATCCGCCAGGCAGAAATTTAGATTTACCCTTCTTCTTTCGTTATAAGCACCTAGCTTCTCCCAAAAACCTTCCTTCGCCCCCACCAAGTGAGAGCTTGCCGTGCTGGTTTCAGGGCAACTTTGCGGCTATGTTTGTTTTTGAATTAACGGTTGAGAGGATTTCTTTTGTCTCTATTCGCTAATCGCTTTAAGCAGAGGTGTGAACGAAAGCAACTGATGCTATTGTATTACAGGCTTTTGAGGCTTTGTTTATTTGAATTGATTTAGAGAATTCCTTTGTTTCCAAACGTCAATTGCTATGAACTACGGTGTCAATCAAAAAAGCTGATGTCATTCTGTTACAAAATCTATCCTCGTTGCGTAAGGCCTGTACTGTAAACCAAACTGATTTGCACCAGGTGCTAACAGGCGCGAGTAAATTGACTTTTGAGGGTCATATTATCTTTCGTAATAGACGAATTTCGAAGATTTTAGTTTTGGTTGAAATTCTAAATCAAACGATCTAATTTTTCATATTTTTTAAACTGATCGAAAGTGGGGATAATTAAAATTTAGAAAAAGGTCTTGATTGTGAGATTGGGCAAGCTGCTTGTCAAAACATTGATCAGGTCATCAATCAAGAAATCAAATAAACTGCGCAACCTGAAAAATCAGGAACCGAAATTTCTCATTCATTCCCAACTGAAAAGTATTCTACTAGTTATGTGCTTAAATGAGCTGGATAGGAAGCTGTCAGGGAAATTTTTGATTTGGCTATTTTCTGCTGAGCTGATTTATTGTGACCGTTGACCGAAAATTCGAAACAAATTCTATATTTTGGAGATTAGCTTTTGCACTTTCTTCTGAAATAAATTATACCTCCACATGTTTGGGGACGGGTGCGATTTAAAAGGATTTTCAACAAGTATTTTCGTTGATCTTTCAGTCAAGGATCATCCTGTATCTAGATAAAGATCTTTCCTATTTAATTTAGCCAATAAGGGCCTGTTCATATGGAGGCGAGCCAGCCCGCTTACCGGGCTGGAGCTTTTTGCCGAGATCTCACCTCATCCCTAATTCCAATACAAAATTTGATTTCTGTTCATATGAGCAGGCGGGCTGGCCCGCTAAGCGAGATCTCACTGGTGTACTGGCGAGATCTCGGTAGGCGGGATGAAAATTTCCCCATATGAACACTCCATCCCGGCTACCGAGATGAAAATGTCGCTATTGCTCATGCGCTGCTTACCTAAACAATGGGCACGTGTCTCATCTTTGACACGTGTCCAATTTCTGTCTCGGCAAGCGGGCTGGAATTTCTCCATATGAAGACAAGATGAAAGTTGTCTCGCCTACCGAGCCAGCCCGGTAAGCGGGCTGGCTCGCCTCCATATGAACAGGCCCTAAAAAAGGAATTTCTCCTTTCAAAAATGATAAGATTATTTCTTTTTGAGTGGAAATCGGAACTATTTGTATCACAAACATCATCGTCGTTTGGCTAACCTTGACTAGGTTGGCGAATTTGGTGAACACTAATGTACAGAAAGAGGTACTTGTTATTTTCACTAATTTTCCCCACTACCTGTGCTTGCATCTGCAGATTGTGCAAAATTTTATTAAAGAAGTCGGGTTTTTGTAGGTTTTGAGAGATTGTAAAGAAGGTTTTAAATTACTTTGTTGGCGCTAATTAGCTTATTAGCTATAGTATTTTTTCTCTTTCATGCCAACGTAAAATAAATTGTTAATAATTATAATAATAAGAAGAAAACACAACTGTTAAATTCGGACGTTTCGATAAAAATCTTCTTCAGCGCAAACTTTCCAAAGGGACGACCGAGAATTTATACTGTAAATGATAAACAATACAATTACATTTTATAAAAAGAACCCCATCCTTAGTAAACATAACTGCTATTGAAATTAAAACCAAGTGGGAATGAAAAATCATGTTTGAGTTCAAAGTATTTGAAGCCTGGTCCACACCAGGTCCCACGGGCCGCCAAGATCGCCAAAAAGGACCCAAGGACAAAGGACTCAAACTCTCAGTCTTTGTCCCCTGAGTCCCTCCGAGCCACCAAATGACCCCAGAGACCCAGTGCAACCCAGGCCCCAATCGTAAACAAGAAAATGGCATTTTTGGCTGAGTAGCGATTATTCACCCTTTTAGACCAGATAAATCACAGACCCAACTTCCAAGGAATCCAGCCGGCAACCCCACAGCCCTCCCATATGACCTTTCACCCCGTGGGATCAGATAGATCACAGAGCAAACCTCCAAGGGATGCAGCCGGCAACCCCACAGCCCTCCCACTTGACCTTTCACCCCGTGGGATCAGATAGATCACAGAGCAAACCTCCAAGGAATCCAGCCGGCAACCCCACAGCCCTCCCATATGACCTTTCACCCCGTGGGATCAGATAGATCACAGAGCAAACCTCCAAGGAATCCAGCCGGCAACCCCACAGCCCTCCCATATGACCTTTCACCCCGTGGGATCAGATAGATCACAGAGCAAACCTCCAAGGAATCCAGCCGGCAACCCCACAGCCCTCCCATATGACCTTTCACCCCGTGGGATCAGATAGATCACAGAGCAAACCTCCAAGGAATCCAGCCGGCAACCCCGCAGCCCTCCCATATGACCTTTCAATGATTCGCAAATTGCTGAATCTTGAATGGCTTGATAGGAAATTCCACCCTAACGCCAAATATAATTATAATAATAATAATAATAATAATTCTTATGAAGAAGATTTGAATTGTAATGAAGAACTTAGAAATATACAAATCAAACTTAGCTAATATGATAGTACTAAACACAATCTAAAGCCTTCTGTGTAAACCACCGTCTCTTAATAAAACAAATTAATTCATTGTTTGAAAATTACATTTTTATTGCATCTTGCAAGACAGTTCTGTTGTTAAAATACTTCGACTTTTTGTCACCCTAACAACACGTAAAACCATCACAACCTGCCAACAAACAACAGAACACCTGTATTCTCCAACTGTTAATTCAACAAATCATCAAAAAATCCAGAAAGAAATTGGAAATATGCCCAAAATTCGAGATAGCCTCACTGACAAACTGTCAAACACAACACCATCTTCCAACAACCATTCGTTGGTATTTGTTACTGGGATTTCGAAACCTAAGGTGATGAGTGTGCATTGTAATGATTTAATGAAGCCACATTGACACCGGGGGGGGGGGGGGTACTTGGCCTACGAACATATGGGGACGTGCCGCTGGAAAATCTAAAAAGCTACCCTGTCCCGGAGTCAAATTCCCGAAAATGATACCCTGTCCCGCAGTAAAATTTTCTTAAACAATACCCTGTCCTTTAGTTTCTTTGGACAAAGTTGTGCTCTGCAAGGAAATTTGTACGAAATCTATCGAAAAATGTGGAAATATTGCCATCTAAGCGATTTGAATCACATTCGCAGAGTGAAAATGTCTTAAAACGACCTTTCGGAGTCAAAAATGACAAATATGGACCCTGTCATGGAGCCGATTTTTACGAAAATGATACCCTGTCCCGGAGTCGGAATCCTGAAAATGATACCCTGTTCAGCGGCACGTCCCAGTACGGAAAAATATATGAGTACCCCCCCCCCCCCCGGGCATTTACATCTGACGGCATATACATCTTCAACAGGGTGAGTCAGAAAAAACGAGGGGCGTTTGGCGGACTGCGACACCTCGCTTAGCCGTCCGATTGTCGTGAACTAAATTGTTCCGTGCAGCCAAGAGTCTAACTTAGATCACAAACCACTCCCCATCAAAATCGGCCATTTGATGCATTTTTTAAAAACTATTTTATTTCGTAAGACCTTGCATGGGAGTCTTGCAAACTGGTGAAATCTTTAGCCAAGCCTCTTCAGCATTTTAGCCAAAGTTGCAGGTACATGTGGTATTATCAGGGGATACTGAAATAGTCGTGGTCAATAGCTCAAGACCACATTTCCGTCAACAATGTTTCTTGACGTAACGAAATAGAACCCTAGAGTTACTTTAATACAACGAACACTACGGACAATTTAGTATCTGATGGATACTATACCATACTAGATTCCATCCCACATCAAAAATAACGTCAGAGTTGCGATAAGTTTACGGGCACAGCTCATCGCATTGTAATGAGTTGTGATTTAAAGTAATTCAAGTGTCTGACATCTGCTGTGAAACAGAATTTTACAAAGCAAAGGAACATTTCCGTTAACGGGCGTGGCGGTTGCTTTATGCATAGCCGAAGTTTGGAAGATCTTACTCAAAGAGACCAGTTTCGTGAATTAAGCATAGGGTCAATTCGAGTTTCAGGTCATAAGAAAGGTCTTGATTACCATATAGTAAAATCTGTGTCAAAGCATCATTTGAAAGATCGGTGATTTGCAAAAATGGCTGTAATAATTCAAACATTTCAGCGAGAAGATCTTCAGTTGGAATTTTCTGAACAATAGTAAAATGTGCTATCAAATATGTACGCTGGGTTGAAGTGATTCACTCTCAGCATAAACCCCCTTCTAAGCACCTCAAAAGCTAACAGACATCTCTTGCAATCGCAGTAGCGGTGGTTTTGAGAAAAACAGAATATCTAATTTGCCTATCTAAACATGAATGCATATTAAGCACTTCCTTTGAAAGCCAAGCTAATCTATTCAATCGACAAAAGCAAATAAATGTACATTTTAAAAGAAACATGTTTTAACACAAACCACAATTTCAAGATAACCAGCTAAGGACAGACGTCTTATCCGTGCTTCTGCTAAATAAGCTTGTTTACTAAAATCCGCAATTTTACTAACAACAGAGCTGATTTCTGTAAACGTTTTCAAGAGCACCTCCCATTGACAATAGCAGCTACTCTCATCACTCCCACACAGAACTATGAAGTCTGTTACCACTCACAACTAACTACAAGGTAACTCAATAGGCGTTTACGTCCCTGAATTACAGACCCATTGCTAACCATCCATGATCCTTTGAGCGATGAAGGAACAGCAAAACAAATAAAAGAGTGTAGGCTAAAAAGCGACGCAACTTTATTCGAACGGTCAGAAAGTTATAGTATTGATACTGAAGGTTGATGGTTGGCGGCTGAGAATGCTAGAAGGGGACTTGGGGTCCAACAAACGAATTAGGAGGCGGTCATCATATACAGGAAAATCGACTTTGATGTAGCAAAAAATCACGCTTGCCTATGGGCCTGTATGCTTCTTACAATCATGGTTGCCCTAAGAGACCATGCTTCTACACTTCTACAAGATGCAATATAAATCATTCCAATCTGAGAAATTGCAATGTTTGGTCACAACTTCACTTCGAGGAAGATTGCTCTGCTAAAAATTATGAGCAGTGTCAGGATATAGAGTAAACTTTGGATATCGTGTAAATTTGCTTTGTACAGAATCCGTTCCGACGAAAACTGAGCTAGATATGAATTGAAAAGAATCAGAATCAAAAATAACGGCACCTTCGATTCTTATCTTAACGGTTAACTAATGGATTGTAACGGAAATGCTCTTACAGAAACAGTTAGAGAAGGCTTTGACTTAGACTTAATCTTATTCTGAAATTCACAGCAAAGAGAAATTTGACTCAACGAGATTCACAGGCTTTACAGCGACAGTGGTGCTGTTGAGCTACTGGGTGCGCCAAAAAATTCATGCGTTTGAGAAATCATAGGGTGAGGCCATGAAAATGGCTACAAACAAAGGCCAACCAAGAGACGACACCTGCAAGGAATGCTGGATGAAACATAAAGCTCCATAAACACCATCTAATCGAGGATCTTCATTTCATTTCATTCCATTTTTACTTATTAAGGCACGGTAGCCCCGTCAGTCCATGAGAACTGCTTATCCGGGGACCGTGGCAAAACCATTTACAATTAAGAAGGTAGATACTGCGAAATACGAATATTCATCATAGTTAGTTTTTTATTCTTCTCTTAAAGGTGGCAAGGGAAGGTGCATGTTTGGCACTGGGTTCAAACTGATTCCAAAGCTTAGATCCACGAAAAGAAATAGCCCTCTGTCCATTGTTCGCTTTTCGTAAGGGTATCGAAAGATCAGTATCGGCATTTCTCAATTTTCTAACATTTCGTGTCGAATCCTTTTCGAAAAGGTTGGAGAAGTACTCTGGGACGAGACCATTTAACGATTTGTACATGGTTGTAGCTGTTTCGCTTCTAATAATGTCATCTACAGTTGGCCAATTCAAATTGCGAATTAGTGGCATAGCAGGCGCATCAAAATTGCTTTCAACTACAATTCTAGCAGCTCGATTTTGCAACTTTTGCAACGTTTGGAGCTTTGTCGCCCCATAGCACCCCCATACCGAACAGCAGAACCGAAAATGGGGCTCGACGATACCCCGATACATTTCACTCAACATGTTTTCAGGAAAAAATTTTCTGGAATATTGCAAAACTTCGATACTTATTGTATGGCAATAAAGAACTTCCTGATGACGTAAATAAAAATTTGCTCGAACTTACTCTAAATTTCATTCACAAACGGGTCGGCTTGGATAACTTTAAACTGTTGTTTTACGCCACACAGCCACTATTTACGTTTTTCCCTACTTCTTTTGCAAGTCTGTTTCACATTTCATGTTAAGCACAGAAAGGGTCAACGAAATGCCCTCTCTAAATCGCTATTATTTCTGACCAACGATAGCGTTAACTCAACCCTGACCTGACAGCATACGTTTGCCATCACGCGCCTATGCTGGCCTGATATCCAATGTGGAACAGATTCCACTATGTGTTAGTATCTAATCTTAATTTACAAACGGTTTTTTTTGCATGTCTTTATGTTAATGGCCACAGAGTAGTCATTGTCTTTTGCTCCTTGTGGTCCCGTCCCTGTAGTGTTGTATTGTTGTAGAGTAATTAGAAAGTATAGTAGAACGTAGATGTAGCATGTATTGTAGTTTTTTATATGGATATAAAAAAATTCGATTGCACGAGAAACTATGGCACGGACAGTGTTAATGTGTTCTTCCCAATTTAAGCTCCAATCGATCATCACACCCAGATACTCTGTTCGGTCAACATTTTCAACTTGAGAGTCACCAATAAAACACTGTGGATGATCAACTGATTTATCAGTGATTTTCTTAATTTTGGGCTGGGAACCTGCAATCAGAGCTTGTCTTTTTAGAACATTCAAAGAAAGTTTATTACCTTGCAACCATTGATCCAACTCGTTCAGTTCACTGTTTAGAGTTTGGTGTATATCTGCTATTTATGAGTTATTCCTAGCTAAAGAATAACTCATGAATATTCAAAATTGGCCGCTATACGATTTATCGTGGCCTGACAAAAGTGCGTAACTTATTTTGATAAACCCGGTATATTCAAGGGCGTTAGGACATGGACGCTTTCATTTACTATCTATTTACCTTGTTTTGATCATTGTGTCTTGTTTTCTTTCCTGTTTTCTGCTCCGGTTCGTCTTCAAAATGACTTGTGCAACTGAACGTAGGTTTAGGCCCAAATGCTTTCAAATTGTTCGAATATTACTCCTTTGTATTTCTGTGTCTTAGAGCACCTTTGCAGGAGAAAAGGCTCAAACCGTAAAACCATAGTTAAATCTTTTCAGACATTGTATTTTGAAAGCTTTCTCTTGCGAAGGCGCGCTAAGACACAGAAATACAAGGGAGTAGTATTCGAACACACATACACACATACCTTGTTCATATTCTCGATACAATGCGGCAATTTTTCGTGCCTCTCCGTTCTTCTTCTGCAGCTATTGTAAACTGATTATTGTCAGAGGATAATTTACAGAACAATTTAGCAATCAAAACATAAATCATACCTGTGGACTTCTTCTCTCATCTTTTGAACGACTCTCTACGGCATTAGTTGCGATTGAAAAGACTTGTGGAAGCTTGACAATGCTGGTAGTTTTCTAAAGAAGGAAGATTTACGATCTTAGTTGGTGCAGCATATGTTTCAAATCTCTAATGTAAAATTCTATGATTATTGCGCTCTGAACTGCAAGGCTTCAACGAAAATTTAGCTATTTTACTGTAAATCTGCCACTGGACATTTTTGAAATCTTCAATATTTTCTAGTGTTTTTCTTCTTTTTTAAGAATTTAAGGAAATTTTCGAAAATCTCCAATGTAAACTTCTATGACTTACTGCGCTCTGAACTGAACGGCTTCGACGAAAATTCTGCTATTTTACTGTAAATCTGCCGTTGGATATTTTTGAAATCTTCAATACTTTCATAATTTTAATTTTAGTGTTTCTCTTCTTTTTTAAGAATTTAAGGAAATTTTCGAAAAAAACTTAAAACTGTCGTAATTTCTAAAGCTGTTAACAAAAAGATCAAGTTACTTTCAAAAAAACCATAGTTTATGGATGTCTAAAATATGGTATCAAGCAAAATTCTCCGATTCTTCTGGTTTTTGATTTAGAAATTTGATGACGTCACATCCAAAAATGAGCTGAAATATAAAATAGTCTTTAATTTCGACAAATATTCTAGATTTCTGAAAAGTCCAACGGTAGAATTATAGAAAAGTGGCTAAAGTTTATTTCGAGTCATTCAGTTAAAAGAAATAGGTCATAGAATTTCACAACTGCCTTTTTACATCAATTTCAGGATTTGGACCCTATGCTAGTTGGTGCAAGCTGAAGTATAGTTTCCGTATGTCGCATTTATCAACAACGTTATTACACCAAATACGCGTTTCGTCGCAAGCTCTTCAGTTTCGTTCATGTGAATGACTGACAAATGACACGACAGGGCTGTTTTTCTTACAGGATACAAGTTTATTGTGCGTCCATGGATTCTTTAGATGAATCCGCTGCTTTAGGCCGTTTTAAACATTTTTGACGAAAATGGCATCTACAGATGTTGGTCATGACTGTATGTCGCATTGATGCAGTAAATAGTTCTAAGTCCAAACTACCCCTTCAAATATCATCACATAAAAAACAAAAATGTTACGTAACTATTTAGAGTGGGATAGCGGCTCTGACATTGCAGTTTCACGTTGACAGTGTTGAATTGTTGCGGACAGACACGATCGACAAACAATGTTACTTCAATGATGGCTTTTCTGCAAGTTGCAAGCATGAAGTTTAGAGATTAGAGTTGAATCATTCAGAAGGGATTGGACCTCTTGCTTCAAATCTTGCCTAGAGCTGATATCAAGAAGTGCCTGGACTTCCTGTGAGCAAACCCGTTGGTATGTGACTTACCGAAATTGGAACTTGCTTTTGATGCTCATCTCTATGAAACCGCACTACTGGATTTATCATTGGCAATTTTGTCTGAAATCAATCAAAGCACAATGATCAGTCACCTATAAAGCTTGGTTCTTTTAGAGACATAATGCCTCTCGAACGATGGTGTTGAGGACACGGAACACAATTTGTAGCACTGTCATTCAAGTTTTATTTCCATACAGCGGCAATTGCAAGTGAGCAAACGTTTACACAATAACAGATTGCTGAGCGGTCATTTTCTTTTCGATTTAAACAACATGCTCACAAACATTTTCCGCCTGAGCGGAAATGCAGTTCCATGGAAATTACATTTTAGGATGCATACTGGAGAGATCTTCTCGATGGTCAACATTGTAACTGCCCAGTTTGTCAAATCTTTCAAACGCGCTATTACAGTAAGGCCCCGCATTTAAGAAACCACCTAAAAGAAACTTTTAGGCTACTAAAAAATGATTAGGCCCCCTGCCTATAAGAAACTCTTGAGGCTTGCACTCAAAATAAAGTTTCTTGTATTTTGAGTAACATTAATTTCTGGTCTGATAGAGTGAGAGCATTACACTTCATACATGATTTATTAAGAAATTACTAGCGGAATATTTTGGATTTAACAGATTTTTGCCAAAATATTAATTCATGTCCTTGAAAATCATTGTTGACATACATATATGGTTGAATATGGATGATATACCCATAGACTGTCCCATTTTGGTTTAATTTATTTGCCTAGGACTTCAAAGAAATTAAATTAGCAACTTAAGAAACTTGAGCCTAAAACATGAGAAGTATCAGAGATATAAGAAACATTTTAGACTACGGTGTGCAAAAGTAGTTTCTTAAATGCGGGGCCTTACTGTACTCGAGATGATACTTTGTGGTCACTATAAATTGTCTGCTAATTCTAACACAAAAAACTGAAAGCACCTTTAAAATATATCCATGTAACACAAAATTTTGAATAAAATGTGGCTACTGACACTAAGCATCTGCAAAATGTAACAGGGATTTTTAGTGTTTTATTGCAGAGTACAGTAAAAGTCCGCAAACTAGAACATAGCAAAATAGGAACCTGCAGACTGGTTTTCTAGAAAAGGACACTCAAAGATAAGACCCAACAACCGACTGATTCATTTCAATGTTCCGCCTGATTACTGTTTTTCATTTAAAACAATGCTCTTGCGTGCTCTCCCATTCTTATTATCTGATATCCAATGAAAATATGTTTTACATTTCTCAAAGGCATTGTTCAGCAGAATGTGATGTTCCAGATGGCACCTCTGTACAATTGAGTGTTCCTGAATCCTCAAAGGCATTGTTCCACAGGCATGTGCAGGACTTGCTCTGCTGACTTTGCAAAACAGTAAATTGTGCATCATTATGCAGACTTTACTTATATACGTGAAGTCTGCACACAGGCAAGTGAAAATGATGCCATTCATGTCAAAACAGGTATATACAACTTTTTCAAGTTGAAAACACAATTAACTTACCTTTGAAATAATATTTGTTTGCTGCTTGTGTCTTTGAATTGCCTTCTTGGCAACTTGCAAGCCAAATAACTGCAAAGAAGAAGCAAATGAACAGAATGCAATTCTTGAAAATTGCTCAATGGTACGATTCATGTTGAATACTGTAAATAACATGAATATTGAAGGAAATGACACATGTGCAAGTCAGGATCTTGTTTATAATTTTGATCATGAGTTTTAGACTCTTTATACAAAATTTTGAATTACAATTTTTTTGTAAATCAAAGTTATCTCATATTTCTAATGCTTGGACAACATGAAAAACATCTCCTAAAAAATTCAGCCTGTTTGGGTAGTAACCCAACTATGATTGATGCCAATACCTAAGAATATCTCCACATGATTAAATTCTAAAAAATTCAGATTGAGTTTCAGTTCCATCTATTCTGTATTTAAATTCACCACATACAATTTAAGTAAAAAATACAAACAAATAACTAAACTACAATGATTGGAAATAATGTCACAGAAAATTTATACAAAATACAGAAAATAAATAAAATATTATAGTTGTTAAGTACAAGGAGGGCTAAATAAATTGTATGCAGGAATCACTTAAAGAAGGAGCTCTCAATGAGTTCCATGGTCTATCCAGTATATATATACTGGCCAAGTCAAAAAAGGTTTAAGTGTTTGGGAGGCTATGGAATAAAAAGTATGTGACCTACAGTATACTCAAAACTAAAATGTTAATGTACCAGTCAAATGCTAACTTTTTTCAGAAATTCTGCTTGGTAAAATTACTTATCTCTAAGACCCAAAAAATAGTAAAATGTCTGTAGGGTTACGGTTGGGAATGAGGATTCTACATTCCATTCTGGTCCATACTTGGTAGGTAGGTAGGTAGGTATTTATATTTAACGTGGCTAGCCCGCGAAAGTCTGAGAGACTTATTTCCAGCAGGGGCCACGGATGTTTTACCATCACACCGCCGCAGCTACCCGCCACAGCTACCAGATTTCCCTCACATGGCTCTGGTCGACCCGGGCTAGTGTAACGGACAGCGACCAAACTGTCCAGCGTGGGATTCGAACCTACGGCCGTTCTGACCTTTGGCTTACGAGTCAGATGCCTTAACCACTCGGCCACACGCTCACTGAGGTATTGAAATTACAATTTCGATTTCTAAAAATGGCAATTGCATTGAATTTGAATTTCAATGACAAATAAATCATGGACCAGAATAGACCGTGGAATCCTTGTTTTCCATACAAACCCCATACAGGCATTTTCATAATTTTTGAGTTTGAAAGATGAGTGCTTTTACCAAAAAAAATGTTCTCATCTAAGATAGTCTCTGAGTGATAGCTTAACATTTTAGCTTTGAATATGAGCCACATACTTTTTGTTCCACACCTCATTAAGCACTTAAACATTGTTTGGCTCACCAAGGTAGAAGGCCTTGAGAGATTTACATCCAAGAGTCAACCTACTTCAGTCAATTAGAAACTGAATTCACTTCAACGCAAAGGATGCGATTCCCTGTGCAATAAGAAATCAACACCATATCACTATGTTGGAAATACACATGTGGAGCCATTTCATGCATCGCTGAGAGCAATGCATGCTTTTGAGATTTAGACTCACATTATACCCAAGTAAATGTACTTGGAAGAATTTCAAATGAACTGATAGTACTGTAGTGTGAAAAAGTCTACTCTAAAGGGAATGTTTGAATATATAGTTTCTTTTGGGTAGATTAATTTAAAGAGTTTTTAAAATGAATGAAAAAAAATTCTAAAAGAATTCTCAAAATCCTCAGAATGCCACTATTTGCTTTAAACTGCAGAAATTGAGAAAATGTCAATTAGCATACCTCACTGGGTGCTTTAAATGATGCCATGTTGCTTGCTCCATTTTGAGCTATTGACGGCAATCTTCCTTTGGGCTTCCGAACTCTGTCATTGTCTTCCTCTTCAAAAGCCATCAAGAGTAACTATGAACATTGACTCATTCTCCAGCATTTTGAAACTGCATTACTGTCATGAAATATCACCTAGAAAAAAATTGGAGGCAATCAGGGCAGAACTCAGTAGGAATAAGCATATTAAAACATTGGTCCTAACTCATAGTAAAATCTATAATCTTTATCACAATGAAAATATTCTCCATACTTGAAGAAGAATATGCACTGGAAAGAAATATCTAGGAAAGGTTTTCAATGAGTTTCAACCAACTGTAGCACCATATGAACAAACCTTGAATGAGCACAAGTTTGACAAAATCTGACACCTCAAGTTTCAAGCAAATATCTTTAAAACAATTCTTGTTGAATCCAAATCATCAAGGGGCCCACCAACACAACATGATCTTACGTCATTGAGACCTCTCCTAGCAAAATAATATTTTGGGAAGGTATTAGAAATTAGATTTAAAGCCATGGTGAGGCATGGGTTGAAGTGCTATTGAAGGCAGGGGAGCCATTTTCTCTCTATTGGAATTATGTCAAGACTGATTATATGCATTACATTAACATCAAGGGTGCTGGAGAAATGTGTGCTCCCCAAATCTTGGACGACCTCAGTTCACCAAAGAAGAGAGAAAGGTAGATGCTAGTCCATCAAGAAACTTTTCCATCATAAAATACAACGATTTGTAATGATTATTTTATAGAGAAGTCCATACTCCACATTATACAGTTATGTTGAATTCATTCACTGAAATAAATTCATTTGGAATCTTTGCAAAATTTTGCAAAGAAATATGCCAATCAGCTAACCTTCACATTGGTATCCTTCCCATTTGTAAATAGCTCAACGCGCTATTCAGCAGCAAAATTGTGGAGATATTGAGCGATAAATGAAGGGACTTTAAAATCTGTCACAGAAGCATTTCTTTGCAAAATTTTTTACTACCAAAATGTTTATGAAATGTTTCTGAGATGTTTATGAAATGATGAAAATCCTCCAACTCACCCATGCCACTTTTTGCACACCTTGGACATTTTAGGTATGTGTGGAGGCATGCATGTGCAATCGGACACCTAATAGTACCAGGAGGGACTATGGGATCTTCAGCTGTACAGCATGGCTACTATATTTGCAGGTGTTGTTTAAAAACTAGGATCTATTTTACAATTTTGCCCAAGCAGTGTGTCTAGAGATTCTCTATCTTTTAAAACTGAGGTTATTATTTCTCGAAAAATACAAAGGGATCAGACTGATAACTTTAATACTAGAGTAGCCCCCCCCCCCCAGCTGCCCACTTGATGAATTCATGATGCCTCATGCCACAGCAACCTTGGTTATTCTCTTCAATCAGTTTTCGTCGTAAACTCAAAGCTTTCCTCTTTGAAAATAATCATCACAGTTGACCTTAGAATAGTAGGAACAAATAGGTCTCCATCCGCCTTGTCATTTAATTTCCATGAAAGTCATCAATACATCTGAAATACTACTATGCACTCTCCTCGATTAGTCTGACTACTGAAAGAGAGCTCCTCCTTTAAGTAATTCCCTCCATACAATTTATCTTTTGTCTTTGTTTTGTTCAATGTATATTGTATACTTTTGCTTACTGATGTATCAATTTTTTGTATCTTGTGTTCATGTAGTCTAATTATTTGTATGTTTAGTTATTTCATAAATTGTATGTAGAGAGAGAATATAAAATATGAAACTAAACTGAAACTATACGGACCGTCGAAACGCTGAAGATGTTCAGTAATTGTTTCATAACAAAATCATCTCTCAAAAACTAACGTATTATCTGTCAATTCCCATCCCAGCACGTTTCATGAAGTTAATCAAAAGATCAACGATCAATCGAGTCAAACAACAAAGACCAATACAATAACCAACTGAACTTGATGCTGCGTCAACTTCACTTGATATCCCTTCCTGTTTTTCAGGAGGGAAGATCCTTATCGAGTCGGACTGAAAGCAAATTAACTCCATTTATTCATGTGCCCTTACCATCTCTCGTTCCTTCAACTTCCTACGGTATAAGTATGCACAGCATCTTCTGTATTGTAATTCACATTTCTTCATCAACAGCCAGCCCATCCGTGCTGCTGCTGCCCATTTGCTGGACCGTTGTTTGGCTGTTCTGTTGTTGTGTTGAGCGAAAATTTAATTTCAAAGCTACCATTATGGATAAACCTCAGTGTCACACATTGTGGCCTCATTGTAAATTTTTCACAGGGAAGCAAAGGAGCAAAGGGCGGGAAAATTTGTTTTCTTTTCGACACTCGAAGAGAAGCAACAAAGGGCAGGTTTGAAACCCCTGCTGAAATAGAAATAAAAGAGAAGAACAGAGAAAGTAATGTTCACTAAAAGACCAAATATTCCTTTACCGTAAGTATAAATCGAAGAAAAACAGCAGAAAACTGTTGAATCTACGTACCCTATTTGGTGCCGAAGGAGTCAGTCACATCAATTTCGTCCTCGCTATCTCGCTAACGTCATTTCGACGCTAACTTATGAGACACCCCCACCCCACCCACCCTTAGCGTCGGTACATTCAAAACTGACTACGGGCTAAAAAGAGCTGTAGCAGACCTTCCGGGAAAGGCACTGGAAGTACAGGGCCTTAAAATCTTCTGGTATATGCCATCCAACGAAGCTTCTTCAGCGAACATTTTTCTCCTACCGAGAAGATCGCATGAAAAAAGGCTCGTGAAAAAAAGTAAAACACAAAGTTATCGCAATCTTCACAATATTACAGAAATATCTTCATCTATCTATCTATCAGTAATGTACAAAACCAAGTTATTGGTATTACGTACAGGGTACGTACGTACGTACGTACAGGATCTTTATGAAAATCGATGTAGATAATTTTTGTTAGATGTAGATGTAGATGTTACCGTCATTGTTGCTGAAGGCTGTTGACCCTCCCCCCTCCCCCATTAACGTCGAAATGACGCTAAGCGAGGACAAAATCGATATATGACTGACCCCTAAAGGTACTATTTTAAAAATTTTAGTTGGTAGATAGGCTAGTCATTTTGCCTGATGAGACAATACACCTAAACTTACCTCATATAAGTATTTTTTTAGATCCAGATAAAATTTTACAATACAAGTTACTATCTACAGTACTCTAGCTACATATTAAAACTATACAACTGAACAACAGTACGCAGGGACACAAGACCACAAGGAGCAAAGCAAAATAGAATGACTGCCCTGCATGCCCCATGACCATCAACAATCAACAATAAAAGACAAGACACTACCAGGACAGCACACAAAGGGAAGTGAAAAGATAATTTCTTGTAAGTTAAATATTATACGCTAATTTGATATAAGATGCATACAAAGGATGTTTGTGGCAAAGACTGCAGAGAGGAAATTCTTAATATCAAGCTTATTTATGCATCTCACATCAAACTTTATGCAAAATGTGAGCGATTTTCTCAGCATTGCACCTCATTAAGCAAAATGGCCACATAAAGTGTCTTTCAATTTAGTTGACAAAATCTGCATAATAACAGCAAAGCTGAAGGTTTTCATGTAGACTTTGTTGCTTAAAGGTATGACACTGGTTGCCCCAGTCTGCACTCTTTAGTGTGTGGGGAAGATCCTCCCGACACCACTTTGATTGCTTCCCAATGCATCTGCACCATAATTTTGAGAAAGCCCCACCAGTGGCAGTAATATTTCACAATAAACCCCCAACCTATAGATGCACAAAAAATTACTTTAGAATGAGCTCCTTGCGCCAAATATATAAATGCATGCAGATTGCTGCCATTTTAATTGACGTATGTAGATTAGTTTTCTTTGTGCATATTGTATGTAAATAGAAAATTTTTTGAATCAAAATAAGAATACACACACACCAAACATATACACACACACATTTTGGATAAGGTGGGTGCAATACATATGGTATGCATGTGAGATGTTAACTATAAAAATTCTGTTATCTGTAATCCGTTTCTGTATTGTATGTACTAGATGAACACGTTACACAAAGACAGCATTTGTTGACTATACTTTTGATTTAGGATGAGCAAATCTGTCTTTGCGGGAGGCCTCCTTTGAGCATACAGTATACGTGATTTACAATTTGAAAACATTTTGGCTGAAAGTCAAGTTTTGCAACTTGGAATAGTTTGAATGAAATGGATGATTTAAATGCCTCCATCTTAGTTTCACCATATGGAAAGTCAAATTTTTGTGCACTGGATATTTTGCTGATAAACAATGTCTCAGAATATTTGCTGGTTTATGGAGCACTGGGCAAGTTTAGGGACAAGCTTTCCTTTCAATATGGGTCTGTGTGCTAGGAATGGTTGCGATTTCTTTGCTGGTACAAGTAAGTACCTGAGACAAATGAAGAAAATACTGTAAATTGTGGGTTGAATGGCTGAGTGGCTTATACAGTCTTTGTCAGGTGACTGAAATTAAGCTTGGTCGAGTGAGGTCAGATTTTGGATAGGTGACCTCTGAGGCCTGACCTAGCAACTCACTTCATCATCCTTCAGAAGGGACGTTAAACTAGGGGTCTCATGCCTGGATGCGGCATGCACAGTGGGCCTAAATTAGCTTTCAGTAGCTAGAAATCCTGACAAGCCCACTCAAAACAAATTGAAAACAAAAACTGTACACTTTCATTTACAAAGAAAGTTTGCCTGTTGATACTAGAGCATCAGTGACATTTAGTTTTGGGTTACAAAATACAAATTTCCATATCCTTGTTTTGAAGGAACCATAAGTCAAAAGAAGGGAAAACAAAGTTCAACATTGATCTTGAGTCAGTCTTGAAACACACAAAACAGGTACAGTACATTTTATGCAGTAGTATTTTTGCAATATGAAGATCTCTGACATTCAGCCAAATGCACACTTCTCGGGCTCAAATAGATAGTTTAAGATTTTCATCTTAAGAGAAGGTTCTTGGCCTTATTGCAAATACAAATGTCTGTCAAGTGTGGTACTGTGTAGTAATTAAATGATAATGCCAACTAATAAATGATTTGAGTACTAAACATAGCTGAGATGTTCAAAAGCACAACGTTTTGAGTGTATACTCATTACCAAGGGTTTTGTCTTTAAGAAAATGGATAATGTGAAACAAGTCCTGAAGAATCAAAAGGTTTGTTGTCTTTCTCCTCACATAACCACTTAAGTTATGCTTTCTACCGGACCTGTTGTTTTGAATGTCATATGCTTGAAGAGTGAAGATGTGATGCAATGATTTCTTTTGTCATTACAGACAAAATCAAAAGAAACCATTGAGAAGCAGGCAAAAAAGCTAGAAGTTCTGCCTTCCTGGTATGAACCCTTTTCATGCAATGCTCTTAAATGTTATAACTAAATTGATGTTATATTGCCTGTTGATCAAAAAATATCTTACAAGTTTCCCCTACATAATCATTACATGTCTACTGAAAGTTAAAACACTTCATTGCATTTTGATTGGGGGTAATTTTTCACTGTAGATATATAGTTATTCAAGTTACCTGAACGGTAAGGAGGGCATTTCTCAAGAAAATCTCTTCAAGAGACCTTAAAAAATGGCATAAAATCATAATCAACTATTTCCAGAACTTCTGAAATCCTATTCAGTAATCATGATTTTTACATTCCTTGCCATGTACAATCCCTTTTGGTATGAAAGGGCCATATCTAGAAGTATTTGATTTCTTGAATAGGCCCCTCTACCCTGTATTTTAAGCCCCCTCTTAAGTCCCAAAATTACACCCTGTCTTAGAACAAAACACCCTTTGATTAGACAAGCAATAAAGTTGACTTCTTGTATGTATGCATTAAAATCATGATTCTTTTTTATTTTTCATGCCATTCTTTTGTTAATTGACAGGGATCCAACTGAAAACCTCAAACCAGACAATGATCACCCAGACAAGGTGATTTAATCTATTCTTATCAGCCAAGGGGCGGGTACTTAGTATGTTTGCCCGACAGAGATGTGCCGTTCTCAGGGTATCGTTTTTGCCCAATTTTTATTCTAGAGCGGGTTATCAAAAGAAGGCAATATTTCTGGAGCCGGTCGGCAAAACATGTCAAAAGGGGAAATGGAATGAGGGAAGTGGCATGGATCAGAGATAAAAGTTAGTTTTCAATTTCAATCTAGGGTTTAGTCCTCTTGTCGTGAGTTTAGAACTTAAGGATTTTTGTAAATCTAAATTTACTTATATTTCCATTACTCAGAAATAGATAGCAACTTTTACGAAAATACTTCATCCTTTCTCAGTATTAACCAAACTTTATTTGGTACCAGTTCAAGTATTCTCTGCATAGTGAATTTTCAATTATTTGAAGTTCTTTCTGGTACAACTGGTACTAATCAAGCGCTATAGTCGTTACAAAATTGGACATCTTGATTAAAGAAGCTTGAACTCGCAGCTATTAATCAATCGAAGACATTCACTCCTACTTTTATGCTTATTTAGGAATGCCAACTGGAAGAGAAGAGGAACAACATCAGTTCTCCCAAGAAATCAACAAAGAATCCTGCCACGTCACAAACTGTGTAAGCTTTTACTTCATCGTTATTTTTGACCAGTTCAATCATATGGTTCAATTTATGACATTGGATTCTTTCGTCTATATCATTTCAGAAAGGAAAACTTAGGGACTGGTTATATGGTCGGAGTTATCTCTAGCTGCCGGACTCTCCTAAACTACGACTCGTAATCAAATGTCATTATTTAAAATGATGGTATCTACCTCGTTTTGATTAGGGCCGGAGCAAAAAACACTAATACAAACACTCGTATTTTTCAAATGAAACACATTGATTTGAAAACTTCACAGTAAATCAATTAATGCTAGTAGTAGTAGCTACCTACGAAATAGTAGCTACCTACGTACAAAGTTTACTTTTTCACCTCCTCTTTTCATGGCAAGTGGTCTCCGTTTGGTGTACTAGTCTCACTTTGAATAGCAATTCCTGGGGCCCATCGTAGTCAGTCTAGCGAACTTAGATGTGAAAGTCTATTTAGTGAAACTTGATCATGGTACTTTTCAGTCATTGGAAGTTTTGCGTTAACGCTATTTTATAGGGCTCAAGAAGGGGATGCTTAGTACTACATGGTGTCCAAAATTGATTTTGCCGCGTTTGTGTGGCTACTGTGGAGGAGCTCTAGGTTCGATCATCTAGATTTTTACACTGTTGCATAGGTCAGGCTTCAACTTAGAGTTTGAGACCTTTTTTGAGTCAATCTGACAAGTGGTTGCTGATTTATGGTCTAGAGAAAAGGCAAAGTATGTGGTTCCTTCAAAAGCAACACTTCAATTGTTTATCAGCAATGTCAAAATAAACCAAGTTTTCAAAGAAAGGACTTGGCATCGTATTAAAATTTTCACCACATTCTTTAAAAGATAGAAAGTGCTGTCTCTTGAATAGAATACACTGCTAACCCTTTAAAATAATCAGCAAAAATTACAATACGACGGCAGAACCATTTATTTGGAAACCTATTTGATTTTGACATTGTTGGACAACAATAGAAGTGCTGCTTTTGAAGCCACCGTTTATTTTGCCTTTTTTCTGCCATAAATCAGCAACCACGTGTCAAACGGAGTCATACAAGATCTCAGACTCTAAGTTGAAGCCTGACCTTTGTAAATATGCAAAAAACGAGATCAAAAAACGAGAGAAGTGAATCTACGAAGATAGTTTTGACATTGAATATTGAAATTTCAAGTCTTAAAGAGTCTGTGCCAGATTAATAGCTTGCATTTGCAGAGAGCAAAACAATCTAAATTTGTCCCATACGAGTCGATGGCTCACATGTGTTGTGAATCGTGAATAGATAAAGAAGCAATGCTGTGTCTGAGTGTTTCTTGTGTTTTATAAATAGAGAAGCCTGTTTACCATAGCACACCCTTTTCTTGAGTTTTGAACTTAGTTTAAGAAAAATAGGGGGTTAAGCAAAATAAAAACATTTGTGACAAAAGGACTGCAAAAGCCAAGTTGATAGGATGCTGCGGAAAAGCGTAACGCTAACTATAAAGGATGGATATCATTGAAAATATATTCACATCCAATTTCATTATGGATGACTACTTAAAATTATTTCGAATAGATTCCAGCAAGAAAGTGTCTGTTTGTTTGCTTACCTTTCTTGGGACACCTTATATTCATTGCATCTGTTTCACCTAAATCTTTTCATATTGCTTATACTTTAGTGTACCCGAAGAAGGAAAGCCTATCACCTCTAGGACTTTCAGAACACAACCGACGAAGGAAGCAAAAGAGGTAAGTAGTAGCTTGGTTATACCGGGTTAGCCTGCTTGTGGAGGAGGTTATACCGGCTTAGCCTGCTTGCGGACTCTACTTGCGGAGGAGGAGCACGGAAGGGGAAAATTTGGAAAAGTCACAAAATTGCACTGCTTCGGTCTTTGACTACGTCTCTCCCCCCCCCCACTCCTCTTGTGTCAATGTTGCTTGAATCAAAAACGCCATTCGACCTCCTCAACATGCAGGGTGAGCCAAAAAAAGTTCCCAATTTTGAAAATTCATAGCAACAACGGTGCCTTACAGATTTGATTGATCTAAATTCTAATTAACAGCCAAAAGATCTAAGTGTTTCTGTGATTTTTCTGGCTGCCTTACAAGCACTAGAAATGTAGGTAAATTTAACTACAAAAGGTTTCATGGTTGCAAAATGACTGAAAATGGCCTAAACAATGATCAAATCATAAAGGACTCCTCGCACTGATCAATAAAGAAAATACAGTTGTTCATGGGTGCACAGTTGCTGCCATGGGATTGAGAATCTTTAGTATGTGGTGGATAATTGATGTCATGTAAGTCTTTAAAGAGGTGAAACGCCGAATGCGTATTGTTCTGTGTAAGAAGAATCCTTACAATTTTATCAAAGTTTTAGGCCCTTTTTCAGTCATTTTGCAGCCATGAAGTTTTTCACAAAGTTAATTTTACCGATACTTCTAGTGCTGATGAGACAACGAGACAATCACAAAAATACTTCGATTTTTCAGTTTTTATCTGGAATTTGAATTATTCAAATCTTTTAAGTACACTTGGTAATATGAAATTTTAAAAGTGAGAACTTATTTCTGGATCACCGGTAGATTTGGAGAATAGGGAGATCAGAAAGTCTTAAACATATGTCTTCGCCTCGAAACTTTATAAAACATCATAAAAACACTTAAAGTGCTAATGCAACAAAATTTTCGAATCTCTTTTTTTAGTCGATTCTGAGACATCTTTATGCACTGATTATCATCCTGAACACCGATTTAAAATCGGATGCGCGAATGTTTTTTATTGCAACTCAAAGTTCGAGATTTTGGCAGGTTGCGGGCGAATTTCTCTTGTGAGCCGATGACGTATGAAGTAGAACGCCAATCTGAATAGAACAATAGCACGCCCTTTCTGTACCTTCACAACACCACAACTTCACAGGAGCGATGACTGAGTGCAGGAAACAGTCTCTGAGTGGAGGAAAGGGCTGTGTTCCTAGTGTCGGCCCTAACTTGATAAGCCGTGGAAATAGTCAGTGCACCAATTACGTATCAGTTCATTTATTTTTCGATGAAGTAAAAGATAAAGCAAGACATAGACAGGTGAGCGCCAATTTAGGCCACTTAGGCCATTACGTAGGTTTATTTGTTGTTCTTTTCCCTTCAGATTGATGTCGACGTACAGGAGTCGTATGATATTTACGAACTTCACATTTTTGTTTGCAACTAAACAGAACATAATTTCACCTTTTTACGTTCTGTAAAGAATAAGTATTATCTGTTGACAGCACAAAACTGACAAAGATTAACATAGCTAGGTTAAATTGCCAGTAAGAAGGCCAACGACAGTTAGAATGGTGATTGGGAGAATTTTCTGTCATGTAAAGCTTATGAGATCATCCAGCTCTATATACCAGTGAGGCTTTTGAAAAAGAAAGAACAGAAGAGCTCTATGCAGACACCAACAGATTGTTAATCTTATATTTATTTTCCCATTATTGTCAGCTGTTATTCCAAAATAGAAATGAAATGATACTCCTTTTCTACTGTGGCTTCTTTCAATATCTGCTTCTTCTTCAAGCTAGATTATCTTTCAATCAAAATAAAAAGATCTTTCGTGGTACATTTTCTTTGCCTCACTGACTATGCTACAGGTCTCACATGGATCTACTTTTTCCACAGAAAATGAACCAGAATGCTGTAAGCGAGACCCAATGGAACAGGCTGGATCAAGTACAAGGAGGGAAAAGGATGAATGCCACTGCTGTGCACAAACAAAGAAGAGGCACATACATTGAGAGACGAATATTTTTTGCAGAGCACTGACAGTTGCTATAATTGACAAATGCCTTCATTTCAATACTTACAAGCTAAGAACTTTGAAGAATTGAAAATACTTCTGAACATGTATGGATGGTTTGAGAGCATATGTTTTGGAAACATTGCTAGTTTACTTGAATTGGAAAAGGAAATCAAAACTCAGCCAATCATTTTTGCAAGTCTTTTATAGGACTCAACTTTTCATGCTTTGCTGCATGCTCCAATTTCTTGCAAGGCTGCTCTTTCTTGCAAGAACTCTGGTGAAAACATTTGCTCTCAAATATTGTAATGTTTACAGCCTTATTCATTATTTGTATAGCAAGTATCAGGTGCTGTATGGAACTATGTCCTTATCTGGTGGTATTTGCAGGCTGGTAGTGATTGTCTGTTGTTCCAACTAGTGTAGCCACATGACCAAAAAACCAGCCATCCATTGACAATTCTGCTCCACAGCTCCTGGGCAAAGAAAGTGTATCAGTTAACAGAAGTAATATTCCTTTGTGATGGCTAAGGCAAAATCCATTTCTATTCATTTCACACAGCAGCATGGTTGTCATATACACTAATTAGCAACTGACAATAAGGATGCAAATGAGCAGTTTCTGAGTTATCTCAGATGCCTATTGCTTATATTGCACTTTACATATTGTGAAATGGCTAATATTGGGGCAGAAAAGTGTTATATCAACTTATTGTGTGATATAAAGGGAGAAGATACCATTCTTCAAAGTGAAATTGAATATTCTCATTTTTTTGTCTTTGACTTGCTGGTTCAGGGCCAATTGGTGTACACTGCAAGATATTATTGGGGGCAATGCTACTTTTCAGTCAAAACCATTGTTCCATGAGCGTGTGGCCGAGTGGTTAAGGCGTCTGACTCGTAAACCAAAGGTCAGAACGGCCGTAGGTTCAAATCCCACGCTGGACAGTTTGGTCGCTGTCCGTAACACTAGCCCGGGTCGACCAGAGCCATGTGAGGGAAATCTGGTAGCTGTGGCTGGTAGCTGCGGCGGACTGATGGTAAAACATCCGTGGCCCCTGCTGGAAATAAGTCTCTCAGACTTTCGCGGGCTAGCCACGTTAAATATAAATACCTACCTACCTACCTACTTGTTTACATTATTTTACAAAAAATTCTTTGTTCTAGCCAACAGTGGAGTGATTGCACCCCATCATCCCCCAAGTGTCCACCACTGGTTCAGGCATATCAGCTGCGTATTGCTCTGAGTTGAGATATGATCAGCTATTGTCAACAAAACAACAAATTGAGTATTCAAACAAATTTGATCTTTTCTCAGATCTTGGAGGACTTGACAAAAAAGTCATCAAAATTTTTTTGCAAACAGTGGTCTTGCTCATTTCTGCCTTGCTCTGCTTTTGCTGGGTGGGGTACGCTCACACTTGCAAGTCATCCATTAGGGGTCAAACCAATTTTTAGGACCTCTGTTTATCAATGCATTGTAATCTTGATACTGAGTATTGTAAGTTATTTATCAAAAGTGCCATAAAACCCCAGGGGGCACTCAGCATATGCACACAGGGAGGTAAGTCCAATATTTTTGCGTCAGAACATTGCCAAAAGTGATATTTTTGGGGTCCAAAGAAAACTGAAACCACGATCATGATGTTTTTTTAACCAAACATCGTTTAAATGATATTTCTGGGCTCACTATAGGCAATTCTGACTTGTATTTGAATTGTTTCTAAGTATAAAATGAGCTGATATTTTTGGGTTGCGGGGAAGCTGAAGTGATATTTTTGGGTTGCCTGAAAATTTCTTGGACCGACTCCCCCCCATATCTGTATGTGCTGAGTTCCCCCCTGGGCATAAAACATTCAGTTGTGCAGTGCACAGTAGCATCTGTGCCTGAGTGAACCACCCAACAGTTCATCATTGCTCTGTGGAGAAGAGCACCTTTTTCAGTTTGTATTTTTGGTGAAGTTTTCATATTTTTAGTGAAGAAGGGAGAACGAGATATGACTATATGAGTGAATCATGATTACAAATGCGATTTGCCTTGCAAAAATTACACACATTACGCCTGAATGTTTCGCGGAAAAGGGGGTTCTTTCGGGATGAAAGATTCAGTCACTTTTTGGGGCCTGACAATACCTTCTTAGGCCTTCCCCTTGGTTGAAACGGCCCACAGGCTATTTAGGCCCTAAATGTGATAGAATTGCTCAGATAAGAAGTTACCAAAACCTTCATATTCACTGAATATCACATACCAGTCACTAACGGCAACGTTCTTCTCAGATCTGGGCCACACTTTCCTCGTACACATCACCTTTGCCCTTGGCCTTGGCCTGCCTGGCCTTCTTCTTGATAAGGCAAGTGAGCTTGTGTTGGCTCACAAATCAATGATCTTCATCACAGGATGTCGGAGAATGATTATCGTGGAAAACTCTCATTGCTGCTGTATTCGCTGGCATCCCACGTCGATTTGGCAAAGCTTAAATCAAAATGAATCTGCCTTCGAGAAATAGCAAGAGACTGCCACTGGTTTCTGACCGGAGTGTGCTTTGTTGTTGTTGCACAATGCCTATGATAAATTCAATGCGTTCTACTTACTACGTCACGCGCGATATGAAAATTCGCCCTGACCTCGCAACTTCAGGGGGCTATTTCAAGACAATTTGATTGTTCCCTGTTGCCTTTCTTTATACCATATTGCTCGGCAGAGATTGAAGTTTCTTTTAAAGCGAAAAAACGAGGTTCGAAAATTTCGTTGCATTAGCACTTTAAGTAACTTGCTTACGCCCCAGCTCTTTTCGGCCAGGATCGTAGATAGCTTGGCTGCATACTTATAATTTTTGCTATCGTTATCCTTAAAGCGTCACACAGCAGCTCCTGCTGAAAGTAGCACTATATATTGCATATTCCACTCTTCCTAACCGAAGCAACTTTAAAATCTGTACGCCTAAATTCTTTTATGATTTGTGTTCATTTGATAATTTTTGCGCGCTCTTACTTCCTATAATTAATATCAATCATCAGATCATTGACGACCTACCAATCCTGCCGATCCGACCTACCGATACTATATTTTCATACAGAAGCATGTGAGCTTTGGTGCTACCAACGATTGTTGCGAATCAGCTTTATTGAAAAAAAAGACAAACGAATGGGTTCTGGAAAAGATGGAAGTGGAAGAAAGATTATTAACCACACTGAATCGTAGAAAAATGGCTTTTGTCGGACACATACTTAGAGGCAAAGACATTAGCACTGACCTTTTCATGAGGATGGTGTATGGAAAGCGAGGAAGAGGAAGACCAAAAACTAGATACAGCGACAACGTTAAAGAAATTACAGGTGACGGAGGTTTCACTGATTTGTACAGGCTGGCGCAGGACAGAAAATTATGGAGAGCCACGGTGGTTATCAACATGATGATGATCCTAGTAATTTGCGTGGAAAGTGACGTCATCAGTCCCTATCTGTAATCAGTGGACAATTTCAAGCCAAAGTGAGCTATAACATACTTTAAACTGTATCCAACTTCGTTCCTAGGGTTTTCTTACGTCATACACTGATCACGAAGCCGAATGAACACCCTGGTCCACTTGAACACCCTGGAACACCCTAGAGTTATGACGATGATTTCCTTGTATCCCTGCGGTAAACCTTGCTCAAGAGGGACTCATGATGAAACACTGAGAAATTTGCCCCTGTTTTCTTCAATCATCAATGGAATTGTGATGGAATCACGGCTTCGAATCTCAATCCAGTCTGACTTTTTTCAATTCTTCAATCGAATAGAAAATTCTATCATATTTACACCGTAACAATATCAATGCGCGAATCTCGCAATCTAATTGGTACTTTAGGAATCGCGAAGTTTGGGCCTAAATAGGGCCATGTTTATCAGAGTACTATTATGAGTCTCTCGTGACTGAAGCGCCATCATCAAGTCAAAGAGCTCGGAGAAACAAGAGGCTCATTGTCATAAGTCTAGGAACACCCTGGACAGGTTGAGAGACCTCGTTCTGATGAGCTATGCTCTTTTAAAGACCCATTGCTCATTGCTAACCATGACTCTTTGTGCGCCGAGTGAAAAGCAAGGCAAAGGGAATTTAGGCCAAAAAGGACTTTCAGATAACACGAAAGTTGATTTTGGCGCCACGAAGGATCATGGTTAGCAAAGGGTCTTTAAGCAGCATCGTAAATCGTATGCCTGAGAGCCATTATAATGCTCATAATCCCTCATCTACAGTGATTCTTTACTTTTCTTTCTGACAAACATGACGAGACGAGAAGCTCAATATCCAAAAGAAGTTAATCCAGTGTTTATCAATATTTTTCGCGGTATGCTTCTAAAACAAGCAGCTCAGAAAAGAGCTTCATTTCAAATGCAATCACAAGATCCTGATAGCCGGGAAAATAATGCAGCCATGATCTACTTTTCAACTAAAGAAACTTTAAAGTCGACTATGTAATCAAATTTTGGTATTTTTTCAAACAGGAGTACTTTTTGGAACATCCGGTGTGGACTTGAAAGTGTCTTTATTGGGGAGACGAAGTGCTGACCCTTTTCTTTTGACACATTGTGTTTCAGCTTTGTTGATAGCAAATCAGCGCTTGGTCTCACTCACATTAGCTCTCCCTTACTCCTCCGCAACATAAGTAAAGTCTGTACGCAGGCTCGGTCTCACACAGTCATGCACATCTCTGCTATTGTTTTTTGGTCTTGTTCTCAACGGTCAAGCAAATTTTAATATTTTTTCATTGAAGTAAATCATTAGTGTGCATGCGATCTGGAACCCTACTCTCGAGTACCATATAAACGGGAGGGGCTGAGAATAATCGGGGGCTTGAAATAGTTCGATATAGCAATAATTAGGGGGCTGAAACAATGGGGGGTTTGGAGTAATTGAAAATAGTTGTTTTCTTACTTAAACACGTATCTTTTATATATTTACGTGAACAGTGATGTTACTGATACATTTACTTATGAACTCTGGTTCTGTTGAATGCACTCCTTGAGACTTTTTCTTGCGTTTATTCACAAATTATGTTCACTATTGTTTCATTTTTCCAAAAATTGATAAACGTAGGGGGCTGGAATAACAACGGAGGGTTGGACAATTTTCAAAAGTTAATAAGCGGGGAAGGGGACAATTTGTTCGGTACTCGAGAGTATTTAGGAGATTCCTTGAGTCTCACAACTTAGCCTGTTCGTATCGCCAAAAATCTATCAACTTCTGACATAAAGCCGGCTTTCGTTTCTTTCTTCATTGTAAGGTTCCATACTTTCGATATTAAAGGAATTGAGTCCATATAAATAGTTGAGCGTTAACGCTGTCCTGAATTTTTGCTGACAAACCGCTGACGGCCCTTTGTTATCGCACAATAGTGCTAAAGTCATTAGGAGTGGAGACCAAAGACTTCTTAATCCTTGCATTATCCTGAGGAATTTCTTTGGTTTAATTTCGATAGGGATGAAATGAAAGCTTTTGTTTCATGATTGAAAAGAAGTTGATATTAGTCATGAGAGCGCTATTTATATGGACTCAATGCCTTTAATGTGACCTTCAGAATCTAAAAGCAAACAAAATCATACAGCAGAGTTGCCGAAACTAATGAACCAGAATTCCCATTATCAACTCCATCCACCTTTAGTAATTCAAGCTTTATTTCACCATTCAAATTTAGCCATCTGCTAACCAAATCATTACAAAGTAGATCCACAAGGCTTAATATGCCGAGAATATAACTTGAAAATCCCAAAGTTTTAATTCTGTGTCTTAAATTCCTTTCAGAATCTTCCCGTAGCCGAAGAGGATATAATCGCACCAATGAGATGCTCTGACGAAGGGACGATTGATTGGTAATCTTTAATTTTCCTTGTTGTTAATAGACCTTTTAGCTTTTCTGAAAACGAATGTGGATCGAACGATATTTCATTACAATTAGTAGAATTTTCGAATGTGCACAATTGCGATCGAAGCTGTATCGCCACTCTTTCGAACCTCGCGTATAAATTTGTATAAAAGTATTGCCCGATCCAGGCTCTTTTGTAGAATAGCTAAAAGGTCCATTGGTCCTTAGAGTGTTATCATGGGTCAAGTATATGGCTCTGATATTGTAAGCAGTTAATTGCAAGAACTGTCAGTTAAAGAGCTATTGTTACCCAGGATCCTCTGCTGGACGGCCACGCTGCTAGCTTTGACTTAGACTTATGAAGATGGGTCTCTTGTTTCCCTGTGCTCTTTGACTTGATGATGGTGCTTCGATCAACAGAGACTCATAATATTGCTCTGAAAAACCTGGCCCTATTTAGGCCCAAACTTCGCAATTCCTATAATACTGATTCTTGAAATGCTTCAAAATGAAGTTAGAATTTCAAATATGAATAACCTCTGTCCCACGATTCACATACCACACTTTGAGTTTTATCACCATTTAGTATATTATTTCAGTTAGTGGCTTTTATTTTATATACATGGATTCTTTCGTAATCAACTATTCTATTTAGTAGTAATTTCAGCTTATTCGTAATAAGGTTAGAGGCCCTCTTGGCCTAGATGCCTTATATTAAAAAACAGAAAATAATAATATTAATAATACCAATCAGATTGCGAGATTTGTGAATTACCATTGTTGCGGTGTAAATGTGATAGAATTTTAGATTCGATTGAAGAACTGAAAACACTCCCACGGGATCGACACTCGAAGCCGTGATTCCATCATAATCAAAATTTTAGGCCCAAAGCGTAAAATGGGGTTAGGTTTCTCTCCGATGGTTCTTTGCGTGGTTCAAAGGCTTTGTGGATTAACTTTCTTCCGCCCTTATCGCACGTTACATCTCCTCATTTCGAAAGCTGAAATTTCTCATGAACATTGTGAAAGAACCGTAGTATTTTTAGAACCCCTTTCATTTTGCCAACAAAGAGAAGTTACAAAGAGCTTACAACTGAAGCCAAGATGCGTATAAATGCCTCAATGGAATCAGCATCGATATTGCATTGGAGAAATCAATCACGTGAACACATTTCTAACCAATCACAAACGAACACAACGCATTACCGCGAAAAGACGTGTCCTGGAACTGTCAGAAGCATTCAAGCCTTCGTCTCACTTCGACAAGAGCAGATCGCAATTTGAAACAAAAAAAAATTGATTCTGTGCAAGAGGGAGTTAGTCAGAGAAACTAGACTAGCAAAGGAAAACATCGTAAGAGCCGCTCCTCACTTTCTGCGACTTTGCATTGGGATGGTTAAAAGACTCAGTTGTTGGTTCAAGAATGTTTCTGTACTTTCGAGGCAGTGGCAAAAGATTGTTGCATGATGAGCAAATTCAACAAACAAGTTCAACAAATTGAGCAGAGCAAAGGAACATTCCAGTCACTTCTATAGTCAATCTGAGACGCAAATCACGAGGAAAGAAAAAGAACTGGAATTTAAATCCTGGTTTTTTAGCTTATTTGAAACAGAGAACTCTTCATTTGCTGAAACTATTGGCGTACGTCATTCACAAGATTGTGCTTATAAAGACAAATAACAAAAAGGAACAAACTATGATGAAACCCCGACTGTGAAGATAGTCTCTGGCCTAGATAAAAGCAAGCAAGTCATACTTTGGTTGCTGGACTTTCACTTTATGTCAAAATGGTCAATCGATGGACTCGTAACTGGGAGTTTACTTGGTCTTCTACGTGCACGGAAGGCGACATGGCAATGTCTTTACCATCATTCGCAGCATCCAAGATGAATAAACAGCTAAGTGTCTCAGCTACTTTTCTATATTGCGATTTCTACATGCCCGCAGTATCACCCGATCATTTTAGTTGATTTTGATTATACATCATAATCCGCATTAATTCCAACTAACGTTTGGTTTTCTACATCTTGAAAAATAGAAAGCAATGTGATCAAAGCCCTGAAGAAGTACCACATCTGTGATTGGCTGGTTAAGGGGTCAGTCATGATCCATAAAATAACTGACTTATGCAACTGGAGTTTTCCTGGGTGAATAGGAACTGAATTTACTAGCCAACTTTGCTGATGTAGTGCAGCAGTAGTACAAATATTAGCCAATCATACCCGCGACAGCATCCTTCAACTTACATCAGACTATAAACTGGCAAATAGCTACATCACCATACTTTTACCTTCTTGCTCGGCTACAGCTCGAATACAGACAGACAACTTAAACAACTACCTACTTAAGCTTTTTTTATTTTGTAGGTTTCCAAGGGAATGCAACAAAATGGTGGGATTCTCAGTTTACTACAACACCTCATCGCACAAGAGCTCGTTGGGAACAGATGGCGATGCTATTTCTACATTCTAGTCAGGTTGCCTACGAACACGAGTGTGTAGTGCATAACGATAAATATTTTTTTAGCATTCATATTACCACAAAGTAGACAAGGGAGGGTACCTCACCATGATCATACTAGACGCGCCGCTGAATAGGCGGGTAGTTGTCTTTGCGATTCTATTTTGGTGCTTCCGTTTATCCTCTGAAAAACGAGTCGGTTTGCTACGTTTTTCTTACAAATTGGTGTAACATTGACTTGTCTGCATACAGCAAAAACGACGACAACAAAGAAACTACATAAGTTCTGCTTGCAACGTGACGAAGTGGGGATGTATCGAATGTTCGTGGTAGCAACAATAAATGTTTACCAAAGGTTTTTGCCATAATAATCGGCCAAAGTGATACAGATAGCCCAAGTTTTTTTTGTCTTTTGATATTCACGCAAAAGTGTTACAAAAAAAAATACATCGTGGCACAAAAATGGATTGGTTGGTTTCGCATGGCTACAAGGCCTAGTATGGTCACAATGAGGTACCACACCCCTGGAGCGTAGTGGCATTAATAGACTAATATGCTAATTCATGCAACCCTACGATGGGAGGAAAGGGCCCAAAAGATCACATAAGCCCGCGCCAAGACTAGCAGGTATTTTCAACGAGGGCATACGAGCATACAATGCTTTGGGTCGTTACATAAGGTCAACCTATACCGTACATTGTCTCTTGGTCAACAGTGGTCCCTATACTCAGCAAACAGGATATCACAGAATTGAGAATTCTTCCAGGCCCTACCATTGCCAATGGGCCCTACAGAACATACCAGCAACAACAAACGAAACAAAAACACTTATTGAAGCATCAGTGAAGCTATTTTTTGCACTCTAACTTCCTTCTGCAAGGAAGCGGACAAAGGAGCGTGGGAAATTTATCAAGTTCCTTGAAGTTGGAACCATAATACAATGGCCAATGCTTACAACTTGTAAAGGTAAATACTAGACTGACTACATGAGCCTAGTTATCGCTAATCATAGGTTGCCGGATGCTGTAAATACGACTCATGATCAAACGAACTCCATTTGAAATGGCTTTCTTTGCCTCATTCAAGGAAACGTATTATTAGATAAAAAGCACCGATCTGAAAATTTTACTAGAGCTGCAAATTTGATGTAGATCTCTTAACCATTCTGTAATCGACGTTGCACCATTTCTAATTCTCTTGCATAGCAATGGACCTGTTATGAAATTGGCCACACCCAAGGAAAATCGTACTTTGGATTTCTTGTGAGCTGCAAAGTAATTCAACTGCCCCCCCCCCCTTTTCAGTAGTCGCAAGCTGTAGAATATGACTCACGTTAACATCATTTCAAAATAAAGAAAAAATTGTAAGGTGCAAAGTCTGCTACGTAAGCACCCATTTTGATCAAAACCTTGCTATTTTAACTTATTTTCATAGTGCAGAGTGGAAACAAAAATTTGCCAGGTGGTACGGAGATGAGAATAAAATCTAACGTGGAATTATACTGACCATTACTGCAAGTATTGCTTCATAGGCATACGAGTTTCCAGCACGAAGTAGGCGTTGCCAAAAGTACAGGAATATTTTGCCCATCTGACAGTGTCCGCCCGACAGACAGACTGCATGCACTTATTGTATGTATGCACATGTATGTGAACAATCACCTTGGATGGAGAGATGGCTCGAAATGCAATCCCGAAGAGCTGGGTGACACATAGATACCAAACTTTCAACAAAAATACTTCCAGCAGCAAAGACTTACAATTGAACATTGAAAAACAAACACACATATACAAAAAAAAATCACTTGCTGCATAGAACGTCCTCCGGACAAGGGAAACCTGGTTTTTCACGGGACAAGGAGGGTAGACTGCAGATCCGTAAGGTTTATTTTGTACACCACCAGATTTCTTAAAAAGGATTACAGCTCAGGCAGCCATGTGCATTAGGCAGCTCCAACGTATCAAATGTCCATCCGACAAATTTGGAATAAAAATGTGCCCCCTTTCTCGGGCTTCAAATTGATATAAGGTAAGGACACCTGAAAAACTCCTCATGAGACATCAGCATGACTGCTTGCTCCCAAGCTACTTGATCCAAGACCAGGGACAACTAGAGACTACTTTATTCCAAAGCAAAACAAGCAAAACGAACAATTTCTTGTTCCCCTTTTATGAAACAGAAGGTTGGGCTAATAACGACAACTAAAAGGATGGACTATGATTCACACAGCCCAGGGGTGGCAAGGAAGCCTTATTAACAGCGAAAGAATGTGGTTTGCCTTTGAAGTAGGAATGATAACAGTATAACCAATTTTCGGAGAGAAGGCCAACTTTGAATCGCATTCATGCAAGGTAAATACTTCATTAATTTTGAAATGGGTGCTACCTGCAAACTGCACGCCGCAGACATTGTTCGGGCGCAACAGGACAGAAACTTAGCCTCAGTCCAAACTTCGGAGCAAGGCACTCCAGTCTTCTATTTTCGTCCTTTTGGGGGAAATTACCGAGGTAATTTCAGTGGCAGCAAGTGCTTCCCGTACAAGCACTTATCTCACCAAAACGACTCAAATTTCAGTCAATTTTTCCTACCAAGGAGCAACATGTATATTGTATGGGGCTTGGCAAACTCTTTGATATACATGCACTGCCACTTGGATTGCTGGTCTGAGCACAGCCCGCCGAGAACAGCCTATCTCGCACCGGGTATTTCTTGAGGGAGCCGCACGCGCCATACCGCACTCTCGCACTCCCGATAGATATCGCATGTCCAGCATATCAAAAGGCTTCTTAACCGTCTTAAGAAGCCCATAAAGAAAAATGTTTTCCTCCTTCGATATTTACAAAGCTAAAAGCACGGGATCCTTGCCGCCTTCAGAACTTGCCTCCATTCCCCACAACTCTTGCGTAATTTTTATGTCTTTGTCTGCCAGTCAACGACGCTCAAGAAGCAAACAGGGTCAAAATAAAAGAAACCAGGTGGACGTTAACTTCGCTTGTTGAACCATGAAATGCCATCAGAACGTTGCATTTCTGCCTTGGTTCGTTCGGCGCCGAGGGGCAATTTCACTCATTCAAAACAAGATTCAAAATCATTCGAAGTCTCTCCAGTACAGAGTGATTTATACGGACATCGGACGGACTTTTAGGAAAACGAAAAGTGTTTGCTAAAGAATGCCCCTCGGGTGCAGCCATGCGCAAAGTCGGGTCAAACTTATTTTAATCGCAAGCACATCAAATATCAATATCTCGGGCCATCCTATAGGGGCTTCTGGGATAGAATTCCACTACAAGGGGCCAGACATTTCGTATCTTCTTAATACCGAAGAGGAGAGAAAGTTAATCAAAATTTTAGGCCCAAAGCGTAAAATGGGGTTAGGTTTCTCTCCGATGGTTCTTTGCGTGGTTCAAAGGCTTTGTGGATTAACTTTCTTCCGCCCTTATCGCACGTTACATCTCCTCATTTCGAAAGCTGAAATTTCTCATGAACATTGTGAAAGAACCGTAGTATTTTTAGAACCCCTTTCATTTTGCCAACAAAGAGAAGTTACAAAGAGCTTACAACTGAAGCCAAGATGCGTATAAATGCCTCAATGGAATCAGCATCGATATTGCATTGGAGAAATCAATCACGTGAACACATTTCTAACCAATCACAAACGAACACAACGCATTACCGCGAAAAGACGTGTCCTGGAACTGTCAGAAGCATTCAAGCCTTCGTCTCACTTCGACAAGAGCAGATCGCAATTTGAAACAAAAACCCACCCAAACCTCACCCCTATTCGAAAAGAAACCAAGCCCTGCTGAAGCCTTTGAATCCCACTTTTCAGTAGTTGCGTACGTATTTGTAACTAGGTTTACATCCTATGAAATTTCATTTTTCTGTTTCCAAGTAATTTACTGCGAGCTGCGAAGTGATAATGGACTGTTAAGACATTTAATATATTGTACACAATTGTTTTGTTGGACCAAAAATCTGGGGCAACATTCTGTCGGCAGCAAGTGCTTCCCGTACAAGCACTTATCTCACCAAAACGACTCAAATTTCAGTCAATTTTTCCTACCAAGGAGCAACATGTATATTGTATGGGGCTTGGCAAACTCTTTGATATACATGCACTGCCACTTGGATTGCTGGTCTGAGCACAGCCCGCCGAGAACAGCCTATCTCGCACCGGGTATTTCTTGAGGGAGCCGCACGCGCCATACCGCACTCTCGCACTCCCGATAGATATCGCATGTCCAGCATATCAAAAGGCTTCTTAACCGTCTTAAGAAGCCCATAAAGAAAAATGTTTTCCTCCTTCGATATTTACAAAGCTAAAAGCACGGGATCCTTGCCGCCTTCAGAACTTGCCTCCATTCCCCACAACTCTTGCGTAATTTTTATGTCTTTGTCTGCCAGTCAACGACGCTCAGGAAGCAAACAGGGTCAAAATAAAAGAAACCAGGTGGACGTTAACTTCGCTTGTTGAACCATGAAATGCCATCAGAACGTTGCATTTCTGCCTTGGTTCGTTCGGCGCCGAGGGGCAATTTCACTCATTCAAAACAAGATTCAAAATCATTCGAAGTCTCTCCAGTACAGAGTGATTTATACGGACATCGGACGGACTTTTAGGAAAACGAAAAGTGTTTGCTAAAGAATGCCCCTCGGGTGCAGCCATGCGCAAAGTCGGGTCAAACTTATTTTAATCGCAAGCACATCAAATATCAATATCTCGGGCCATCCTATAGGGGCTTCTGGGATAGAATTCCACTACAAGGGGCCAGACATTTCGTATCTTCTTAATACCGAAGAGGAGAGAAAGTTAATTCCATTGATGATTGCAGAAAATAGGGCCAACTTTTTCACTGTTTTATTTATGAGTCCCTGTTAAAGGCAGTCTGTCACGCATTTGATTGAGTGATAATGACAATACAAAGAATAGGAAATTTAAATGGCTGATGATCCTCTGACTTTCTACGGCCGTAGAAAGTCAAGAAGATTAGCCCTCCTTTGTTTCAAATACACAGATTCACAAAGAAATCTGTTGTTGTGAGCTCTAATTGTAGCGGCCAATCAGTTACGTGACAGACTGCCTTTAAGCAAGGTTTACCACAGGGATAAAAGGGACTCTTCGTCAAAGACTAGTTTAGACTGGAACCTCAGGTCGAGAGGTGGAGATCACAGTCTCACGATAAATTGGAGAGCAAGCACTGAAATCTGTTGGTAGATGGGCAACTCTTTAAAAATGAGGCCACTCTGGCAAATTTTCTAGCTATCCCGGATTGCACCAGTTGTGGTCAAAGAATTGTAAGTGTCCTAAAATGATTCAATGATAACAGGTAGACCTATATTCAATGAGATCCTGGCAATAACAAACCAATAATTGGCCCTTCCGGTTCAAGCTCTCAAGAATAGAGTTTAACGGAAGATTTGGAAACCGAAAGCTGAAAAGAAAAGGGATGATATCGAGATACAATTAATCCATTGCAAGCAGGTAAGATAAAAATGAAATGTCTTAGGCCTGCCTTCAATAGTTTGATATTCTCTTTCGTATTAATTAGCTTTAATTCTGAACTGAATGGCATGTCTAATCCTTGACTTCGATTCATTTCTTTGCAGCGCCGTTTTACTCACAGCCTCACCAAAACCTTGTGACTCAAAAACAAAGACAGATAAACGAAATCTTCCAGCCAAGGTAAGACTACTTCTGTATCTATTAGTCGAGTGAAGCGAAAATGTACCAAAATGTACCAAAAATGTACCAAAAATGTACCAAAAATGTACCAAAAATGTACCAAAAATGTGCCAAATGCAAAAATGTACCAAAAATGTGTCAAGTGAAGCAAAAATTGCTCGAAGATAGCAGTTCAACCAAACTAGAAAACCATTGAAAAAAGAGGGAATGACTTCAATATTTTGCCTTAACCCTATCAGGCCTAGGGTATTTGATGCTCTAGGAAGCCTAGATTCAGCCCTCCCCCCCCCCGCACCCTAGGCTTGATAGGGTTAAGGTAGTTCAGAATTATTATTCCCAAAACAGTTGATATTTAACAAGAATACTGATTTGGATTTTATTGGTGGAATATCTGAGGAAGCCCATCCTAGAAGTCGTGAATGAAAGGGCCGTATCTCTTCCTTCTCCTAACTAACCACATAGGCTAACTGACTTGCAGCATAGGTTCCAAGATCTTTCAAAATGGTGGTACAAAGTTCCATGACCCATTTCCTTTGGCTATTTTGCTGTAATTTCACCGTTGGATCTTTTAAAATCATCGTATTTTCATAGTTAAAGTGTATTTGCTCTTTTTCAAGAAGTCCTGACACATTTTGACAAATATGGAACCGTGCGTTTTAAATTTTTGACGAAAAATGAAATGATTGTTAAGAAAATCGTAGTTTTTAGATGTTACAGTATAGTAGTTAGCTAAAAATGTGTCACTCCTCTGGTTTACGATTTAGAGATTTCATGACATCACACATTCTCAAATGATTTGAAACATGAAGTACGCTGCCATTTCCCAAAATATTGAAGACATCTGAAAGGTGGTGTTAGAATTGTAGGTGGGAGGCTAAAGCTTCTTTTAAACCGAGCTCTCACACCTTTTAACACACATTTAAAGATTTGGAACCTACTCTGTGTTTCGCTCGTTGTGATGTATGATCTTCAAACTCCTGACCTCCTTGTCAACTTCCTTTCTAACGATTTTGGCTGCATAACTATCATCGTCAATGATATAACCCCCGTTAACATGTGCGCAGCTAGCTTATCGATACGGTGAGTAATTTCATCTTTGTGATCTGCTAAATTCCTTTAAATCTTCAAGCTTCAGTATAATTTCGTCGTTCTTACAAGAACTGGACAACAGGTTTCTTGGAGAATCTGCTAAGAAAGATAGTCATCTCTCGGGCCCTTAAAAATCTAAGAAACTGCACTACTACTGGATAAAATCATTTACAAACAACTGTTCATTGTCGTCAGGGAACTCCTTAGCATAGTTCCATTTCATTTTTACTTGCCTCCTGGGTCATGTTACTCGCAAAGTATTTGAGTAATGTCTAAGAATTGGAAATGCTTCGAAAAATTTTGTGCTTGAAACATTGAAACGTAGGCTAAGTTTAAGACTGGTTCCCATATTGACATAAGTGGCAACGCCAATGCTGAGTCACGGCTGTGCCAAGGCTGTGACGTTTTCAGGCTTAGTGAAAACATTTCGTTACGGCGGCTCTACCTTGGCTGCGACTACCGTGATAGAGGCGACGTAATAGTTGAATTTGGTTCACTGGCCTTTTGACACTTCTGCCACGAGAAAGTTTAATTGAAACATGCGTCGCAATACTGTCTCCAAACTGGCCTCGCCACTTATGATTAAATGGAAACCGGCTTTGGTAATCTCTGACCATTCAAGTTGATCAGCAGTGATGCAGATATGAGCATCGGGCAACTACGTGCATCTTTGATAAGAAACTGCTTTTAGGCCCTTATAAGAAACTCAAGTCTCAGATCGCCAAAATATTAAGAAAGTCGAGCTTTGGAAAAAAAATTGTTAGCAAACCATTTACGTTGACAAAGGGAATCCCCTGGGCATGTTTTTATTTCATTTTCACTTGTTTCCCGTATCATGGTGCTCGGCAGATACTTGAGTGATGTCTAAACACTGGAAAGGCTTCAGAAAACTTTACCAAGAAATGTTGACAGGGGCACAGAAAGTATGCATGAAGACTGTTACGGACCTTTAATGAAACTCGAAAGAAACTCCTAGGACTCAAAATCGCATGACTTTAAGAAGCTTTCAGTACTAGCCCAATTTGTTAGCTTCTTGCGAAAAACCACGCTACGAGTGATAAGTATGCGGTCCTGTTATTCCTGTAAAAAATTTGTTAACAAATGATTAGTGGTACAGAATTTTTGAATGGCCCTGAGTAGCGGACTCATCTGAATAAGCCATGGACGCACAATAAACTTGTATCCTGTAAGAAAAAACTATCAACTCCTGTAAAAGCGCAGCAATAATTTAAGATAAACCTGAGGTGGAGCATCTTCTACCAACCACTGTTCTAATCTTTTTATACAACTCCTTGTTCTCCTCATTTCTTCAGTATGGAGTTATTGTTTGGGGACTTACTTATGACACCCATATTAAACCTATATATCTTTGGCAAAAGAAATTTGTCCAAGCCATTGCTTTCAAAAGCTTTAGATCTCTATCCACTTCCATTTTTTCTGATCTAAAAATTCTTAAGTTATATGATTTATTTGATTTAAAGCTGCTTACTTTTGTGTATGAGTCTGTTAATAACCATCCTTTTTTCACAATTTTTTTTGAAACCTTGACAACTGTTCATCATTACGATACAAGACAGGCTTCTAGAGGTGATATCTTTATGATTCGTAGAAATACATTACAATATGGTTTAAGATCTGTTAGATTTGGAAGTGCCAAATCCTGGAATAGCGTTAGTGATGACATCAAAAAATCTCCTTCAGTTTTCACCTTTCGTCGTAAACTCAAATCTCATATATTCTAAACACAATATCAGGTCTAAACATCTCTAATCTTCACATTTACCAAACTACACAACAAATGTTAATTTAATTCTTAGCAAAGGGGGTGCCCTCTCCTCGATTAGTTTATCTATTGAGAGGGCTCCTAAGAAATTCCAACATACAAATTTCCTACAAATCACTTCCTACATCGTTATTTATATTCATATTTTGTTGTTGTTGTTATTAGATGAAATTTGTAAAATTGGAATTTAAAAAAATGAAATTTGAACTTGAACTGTAACTGGAGAAAAAGCATTTAAACCTGCAGGAAAATCAAGTAATCAGTTATCAACAACGTTATCAAACCAAATACGCGTTTCGTCGCAAGCTCTTCAGTTTGGTTTATGCGAAGAACAGAGAAATGACACGAGCGACCTTTAAAAATTATACGTCATCCCTGGTGGTTAGTCAATACTCTTACTTAATTTGGCCTAAAGGCCTTAGGCTTGCTTTGCCAACAATTCAACTGAATCAGTTTCCTGAATTAAAGTTGACAATCGTGTTAAGATCGCAAATCATTGGAAATACTTAAAAATCACAGTCATTGACTCGTCAGAGATGAACGGTTAGGGCGGTGATAAGATTTGCTAAGAAGAGGATAAAGACAGCATCAGAGGGACGTAAATGCATTGGAGCAGTGGTTGAAATGTCCTAGCTTAAAATTGGCAATCTTATTACCTTGGCAATCTTATTACCTTGGCAATAGATCGGAAATACTTAAGAACCACTGTCATTGACAGTTGAGAGATTTTCAATAACGCTGGTGGTTAAAGTCACAAAAAATGGTGTAGAGAGATATGTTCAAAGGGACGTGTAGCTGAGTGGGAGCCGCGATAAGAATTTCCTGGCTCAGGAGCAAAGAAGGGGAAATTCCTAACTTTAAAGAGATGTTCACTTAGGGTGATGTCATTCGCTTAGAATTTCGTTAAGACAGCTTGGGAGGGACCTAGATAATTTGGAGCGAAGTCTTGAACTTCCAGGTTCAATGTTGAAAGCCTGGTTACGATGGCAAAGGACGTGGAGTTCTGAGAAAACATAGTCATTCACACGTCAGAGATACCAGTTTCAGACCATCAGACTCACTTGGCAGCCACGTGGTTGAACTTGAGCTGAGTGCAAATGAAGTCTTATAATTCTGAAATCTCCATATCTTAAAGACCAAACGTTGCCAGTGAAATCACTAGCCAGCTTCTACATCAGTTCGTCCACATATTCAAGTCAAATCATTGTATCAATAGAATCAAGGTTTCAAAAGCTATTGTTCTTTACCACATCCCGCACTCTGGTTGAAGCAACAAAATCCTTCAAGCAGAGGGCAAAGCATGGTCAGTATTTTGAGCATGACATCATGAGTCACTGCCGATCAAAGCTACATCAGTAAGGCAATGAATGCAAGGAAAGAAGGAATGGCAGCAATAAGTCTGATGATTGCAGCCCCATAATACTGCAGCCATAAAGTTATTTTAAACAGCTATCATTCAAAGAAGATTATATTGCACATAGTCTCCTGAAATCAAATGTTACGAGCCAAAACAAGTATCTCTGTTGAGATATTTCTTCGTCAGTTTCAGTTAGAACTACCCCCTGAAAAACTAGTTTCAAAATGTGGTTAATTGATTCATTTCTTGAACGAACTCCTTCTTTCCAGTCCTCGTTTTAGATGTTGTGAAAAAGCTAAATTTCAAATTTACATAAGAGCTCGAAATTTGATCAGGAACAAAGGTCTATCCTCTTGCAAGCAATTGATTACCACCAATGATGTCAAGTCAGGGGCGGATCCAGCCCAAAGTTGGAAGGGGGGGCAATTTGCAGAGTGTGCGCCAAAAATGTAGTGAAAAGTAAGCGCACCGAAGGCGCGCAGAAATTTTTGGGAGGAAAATTCTCTGGTTTTCTCAATTGAATAACACCTTAATTCATATGTTTCCCACATTCAGAACGAAACACGAAAAAGAGTGCATTTGGGTCAGGATAAGGGGCGCCCTTCTTCCCGAAAATGGGGCACCAAGCTGAGTTTTCATCATGAAGGGGGGGCAGTTGCCCCCAACTGCACCCCCACCCCTAAATCCACTACTGCGTCAAGTCCATCTCTACATGAAGTTTTCACAAATTTTCAACCGGGAAAAGGGTGGTGATTATTTCATTCATTATCGGAAATATAGGTTTCGAAGGTATATTTACATCTAGTTTTTTCGGATGGTAACAATAGCTCAAAATGACCATGTAGCATCTCAACAGGTAGCCAAGCCTTTCACCTAAACCATGATACAAGGCATTTGTCGATAGCGTTTGAATTCATGAAGCATCTTATGATTTAGCAAAAAGGCGCAAAATATAATCAATAAACATAATCCAAAAACAAATTTTGGCGCACAAACGGAAAAAGCTTCAACCAGGAAGACTGTCATTGATAGGCAATAGATAGTGATAGCAAATAGTAGAGAGTAGCTAAGCCGCCTCGCAACCAACCAACGTTTGAATCATTGATTTCCTTTGAATACTGTTCCATATGTAAAGGACTTTATTAGTTCACATTTTAGGGTCACCTTGTATATACCGTGTGAACCAGAAAAAAGTTCTCACTTTTGAAAATTCATAACAGCAAGAGTATCTCACAGATTTGAATTATTTTAATTCTAGTTAAAAGCCAAAAGATCAAAGTGTTTATGGGATTTTCCTCGCTGTCTCAAGAGCACTAGAAATATAGGTAAATTGAACTATTCAAAAATTTCATGGTTGCACAATGACAGAAAAATGGCCTGAAACATCAATCAAAGCGTAAATGACTCCTCGCACAGAATAAATTTTCCGTATTTGTTTGAAAATCGATGTCTTATAACGCTTGAGGGAGGTGACATGCCCATTGTCTATTATTCGGCTTGAATAGAGTCCTTACAATCTGATCAATGTTTTAGGCCTTTTTTCCATCATTTTGCAACCTTAAAATTTTTATAAAGTTGAATTTAACAATACTTCTAGTGCTGGTAGGACAGCGAGAAAAATCACAAAAATACTTCGATCTTTTGGCTTTTAACTAGAATTTGAATGATTCAAATCTGTGAAGTAATCTTGGTTCTATTAATTTTCAAAAGTGAGATCTTTTTTCCGGCTAACCCGGTACACTGTCAACTTCATTTTATTCCAACGTGCGACCTTTGGTAGAAACCTGCTGAAAGATACCGGATCAGCCAGAAAAACGTTTTTGGATCACCTAGTAGGCCAGGGGCAAAGAAAAAAGACAATATTTGCATTTGAAATTCATTCCCCAATTCAAAAATATAACCAATTCATTTATTTATTTCTAGGACATACATTTCATAACCAGTTCTATCCGTTTAGAGCTAAGGATACCTTGAAAGAGACCACTGGTTTGATTGGCATTCTTTGTGCAACAAATAATGCTCATTGATTTTGCATATTGTTCTATTGTTCTATTTTTCTATTGTTCTAAATCAGCATTTATTGGCGCAGATATCTTTTGCTTCTAAGCACAGTAAATGTGCAGAAAGTGAGTCAGCTGCCATGATGCAACTCTGAAATTGACCCCAGCAGTCATTCTTGCAAGCTGTTCTTTTGATTGTCTGAATCTCATCTTCAAATTGCCTAGTGATTTCTTTACCTCTAACCATGGCCGGTAGGATTGTTGCGCAGAGGATCATTGACAGAATGAGGAATGATGTCATTTGAATTGCCATTATGAAGTCTAGAAAATGATCAGTGAAATCGTAAGAGTTTAAGTTAAACAAGTTATGAGATGAACTTCTTACAGGTGTCTTCCCTTGTGAGCACAAGAAGTGAAAACTTAGTGCAGATTTTTCTCGTTCTAGAAAGATCCCTGGCCTCTGTTTGTCGAAAGTTAAATCGATTCTTGTCTAAATAGCAAAGTCCAAGGGAAAATTGATTTTAGCTTTGGTCTTTTTTTTCTAAAGAAGTCAAAGCCAACTATTTGAGAAAACGCTTCGTCCCATCCTTTAAAACCGAATCTTCAATGGCTAAATTGCAAAATAGCTTATAGAAGAATCGCGAATAGAAGCAACCATTTCAAGAGTTTTGCGGGATGAAAATTCGAACTCGCGATCTTTGTCTTGCAGTGCCAGAGTGTACTTCAAAATAGGTCACGTGAACAAGCCTAAAGTTTTACAAGCTCTTAGGCAATTTTGAATTTTCGTGATGTCTCGTCAATTTACTGGTCTTTGGCCCATATGCACAAAAAACAATTTTCAAGATCAGTAGGATGATCAACATTTGTTAATTTTAAGAAAATTTTATTTTCTATTGAAACCTCGATAATTTCTGAAATATTTTCAAAATCCGAACGGATGGAAACTGATTCCTTTCTTCTAAAGAGAGAAGTTTAAATTTGCCTCGAAATTTTGAAAGAGAGACAATTTTTACGAATTTACGTTCGTCCTTGATTTTCACTTCCTAAAATCCATATCAAACCATTGAATCGTTGGAAATGGACAAAAATTGCCTCAGAAAATTGTTCTCTTTGTTGACTGGACTGATTGCAAATTACTATTGATAAACTTATGGAGGATCTAACTAGAGCGACAACAACAACATAAATTCAATTCAATAAGATGAGCGCAACGTGAGGGCCCTCATGGAGTGAGACTACATGCTGACACCAATGAATTTGAAAATTTTTCAGACGTTTGAAAGCGTATAGCTCTAACGGTCCATGGCTTTCAAACGATCAGTTAAAATCTCATTTACAGGTACGATTTATGAAGCTAGTATTTCAACATATATATTAAAATTCAATTTGCCAATGTAGGTCAAATCGTTTTGAAGCTACAGGCGATCTTTCAGAAATGTTTAATCTCCAAATCCTTCAAAGCGGGTCAAAAATCCTTGATCAAAGCTTCTAGTACCCACCCACCCTCTAGATAACCGAAAATAAAAACAAGGCTGCGTGGCAGTCCTCGGCGTATGAAAATATGCATGAGCGTCTCTCTTTACCTAGACTTCCTCCAAGTCTATTCCATGATTTATCAGCACTCAGGAAAATAATCGCCTCTGAGGGGGCATAAACTACGAAAAGGACGCTGCGAAGAAAAACGAAGGAGAATATTGTTCCTCAGTGCTGATATACCACGGAATAGATTTGAAGCAAGTCTATGTTTTACCCCGTAAGACGTGTGGTCAATAAAGCAGACCAACATAGCTTGATTTCAGTAGCCATTGGGCCAAATCGTTGGTGATCGTATTCATTGGCCCTGTTATGCCAAATTTTTTCGATGAAAAGTTTTCTTATGAAGTCGCTTATAACTTGAGAATGAAACGGCAAGTTTTGAAAACTATTTTTCTGCCGGCTGAGTCAATGAAAAGGTTCGACGTGACGTTTGAAAATTCCTGCCCCCACCCTGAATCTCAAAGCAATGATATTGAAAACTGTTTTTTTTTTATTCCCAATATGTCCATTTTGGTACAGTAATTCACCCGACTGTAATCGGCCACTCCTTCCCGTTGAAATAGGTGATTTTCTGCAGAATGCCCCTTCCGAAAACCTGCAAAATTGAGTTAAAATGGCAAGCAAAAAGATGTCCCTTTTTTCTCCGTTCCAGCAATGATGACACTTAGATGCATTCATGCAGTTTGTCGTCTTGGGAGAATAGAATCCCTTTGACCAAGTTATTTATACTAGGGGAAAGGCTTTTCATCTTCCAAGGGGTTAGTACATGCTACAGCGTGCTCAAGTCTTTGCTGTAAGGTTAACATATTACAAAAGCTTGCTCATAATTTTAAAACATTTTTTGAGTTTTCTCCAAAGAGGTTCTTTTACAGAATCCCGTGCAAAATTTGAACGGAGTGACCGATTTCAGCAAGGCAACATTCTAGAAATAATTGAACATATGAGTTATTCGAGCTGCTATTGCAAAATATCATTGCTTATATACTCAGAGAGCAATAGCCTTTCAAACGCCGGGCCCTTTTGACTCACCCGGCGCATTTAAGTTCACTTGTCAGCTGCATGATTGTCATCAGTTTTAAGAATCTAATCAGTGATTTGAACGCTACAGTTTCTCAAATGTCAAAAAATTCCTCTGACTCACCAACTATAGTATGCTTTAATGTTTTTTGTAGTAATGCAAAAAATATCAAATACATCAACATTTCAATGCACGCATTTTTTATAAGAAACTCAACTCTCAGACCGCTAGAAATTTAAGAAACTCCACTACTGGAAAAGTTTAACTTATGAAATTATTTATTTTCACAAAGGAAATCCATCACATATTTTAACTTTGTCCTCGCTTGTTTCTGGGTAATGTCTAACGTTGGAAATTGCTCCAAAAAACATCTTTTGAAATCTTCACGAGGGAATCGGTAGTGAAGATGAAGACTGTTGTGAAACCTTTAAGAAACTCGTAAGAAACTCCGAGTACTCGTAATCTGATAGTTTTAAGGAACTTTCAGCACTGGTCCAAGTTCTTAGTTTCGTACACAAAAATAGGTGTCAATAGAAAAAGCACAACTAATAATTTCATTGTTGGTGTCAGGTATTTTCGAGCTTTCAAGTTTGAAAAAGTTTTCTTACTCATACTGTAAAGTATGCTTCAAATGTTTAGTATTTTGCAAATGCAAAGAAACGCCAATAGAAACATTTCAATAAAGATTGAAAGAGCGAAGCAAACAGTGTTTCATGCGACATATTCGCTTTTTCGAAGCCTCCTAAGTTTCAAAAAAAAATTCTTTAAAAAGATAGAAAACTTACTTTTTGATGATAGATCTTTTGCAGAGTAGACTTTGTGATGTCTTCTTTATTGTGTCTTGAAAGCTATGATGATTTCTCGAACATTCGCTCGTGATTTTAAAGCGATTTTTTATTTGCTTATAGCGGAGGAACATGCACAACAACCGGAGCTGTTTAGTTTGCTAGTTAAGTGAAGTGATAAGCTCGAATCGCTTAATTTTGCGTGTCACTACGTCAGTAATGGCCGAAATATGCTATAAATTAGTTTTTGTTCTCCTTCGAAAACAAACATCCGCAAGTGAACGTGTTCCCAATTTTCAATTTACATCTTTTATCTTCTGACCTCAACTGTACGTGAGGTAAATCAGTGCGTCACATCTATCGTTTCCTCTATTAGAGCAAAATTTTTTATAGATCTTCTGTGATCAGAATAATAAAGACTATCACCATGATGCTTTCCTAGTCTGATTTTGAAACCTCGCTGGCTTATTATATTTGTTTTTCAAAGTGCAGTGATTATACCCTTGCTGGCTTGTCAATGTTTTGAGATAAGCAAGTCTCGGTGGATCTTAAAGCTGTTCTACGAAAGAGTCTGAATCGATTGATATCTCTATATATTTCTATCCGAAATTTCAGTTGAACGGCGGTAGAGCCTGCACAGTCGACGTGACTCCTTGTATTCGGTTGATATCTTCGATCTGAAGCTCTCGTTTTTTGTCAAACTAATTCTAAGTATGGACTAAAATCCTGCGAAAAACTAACGAAAAACTGACCATCTTGTATCCTTTGGACGTAACATCCAACTTCAGAAGCCATAATTTGATTTGATGCGATTTTTTCTTGTTTTGAATTGATTTTGTCTTATTTTATTTATTTTATGTCTTTAGGCACGGTGGCTACATCAGTCAAATGACTGATTTTCAGTGGGCCGTTCACTGACTTACATTTGATCGTCTTTTTAATTTCATATACTGATATTTTAGGTCCCTTCAGAAGTGCCCAAGAGAAAGCGAAGACGACGTGGACCAACATTGAATTTACCCAGGAGGAAGAAGAAAAAAAGCTAACATTACAAAATCACAAGTAAATTCACTGTGTACATTTCAAATTAACCCTTATTTTCTTGCTGTGATTTGTATCTTCCTTAGACTCTGGTTAAACTAGACTGGTACAAATCGGTCACGCCAATAACTTGTCGCTTCTTACACTGTACCTTATCTTACCGTACCTTACCTTATTTTGGCAACTCTACCTTCCCTTAGATTGCCTTAGCTTTCCAAACAATATCTTATTTTAGCTTAGCACGTCTTACCTCACCTGAGATTACCTTAGCTTTCTTACCTTAGTTTAGCTTACCTTTGGTAAGATTGCCTTATCTTTCCTTACCTTACCTTAGTTTACCTCGCCTATGCTTACCTTACCTTAGCTTAGATTACCTTACGTTGCTTTAACTTAACTCAGCTACCTTCATTTTAGCTCACCTTATCTTAACAAACCTTGACCTTACCTGGCTTTCATTACCTCCTTACCTTACCTTACCTCAACTTACCTTAGCTTACCCGACCCGACCCCACCTAAACTTAATAGAGGATTGCGCTAAAGATGGCGGCGAGGAATTTTTTTACCGAGATGCGCTGCGTTCGAATTGCAAACCTTTAACGATTCTATAGGAATTCGATTAAAGAACGCAGTGCATCTCGGTAAAAAATTCCTTGCCGCCATCTTACCTCAAACCTCAAGCCTCAAACCTATTTTTCCTCACCTTACTTTACCTTATCTTACTTACCTTAGCTTACCTTACCTTACATTACATTGCAGCGTATCAGTACCTTATGCTATGCTTAAGACCTGTTTCTTTCCAGCTAAATTTGTCAGCTATTACGCCAGTGAATGGGTTTTGTTTGTTTTTCTAGGCATCCGGAAAAGTGATTATTGAAGTTTTAAAATAATCTTAAAACTCAAGTTTCACAGTAAAACTCGATCTCTTTTGGGATTCGTCAGAAAGCAAGTAAATGGGATTTTGAGGAAATCCCGAGATGAAGTAGCTCGTAGACAGAAGAGTGACTAAACCAGAGCTGGCTTTTTGAAACTTATTTACTGTTGCAGTTTTACTCGAAATATTTCACGCCTGCAAGACAGAAGCACTTTAAGCGAATTTCCTTCAGTTATACATGGTGTTTCAGATAAAATTCTACCCAACTATAATTGGAAATCTTAAAAAATTGCCAAAATTTGAGTACATGTAATGTATACCTCCAGAAAGTACATCTTTCTTCTTTCTAATTATATGAAGTTTAGATACTTTCATAGAATTATTTATCATTTCATTCATATTTTAGTAAGTATGCCCAATTTCAAACACAGCTTCCTGCGTAATCAAAACTATGGAAACAATTTTTCGAGGTATTTCAGGCCCAGAAACCTTCGATATAATGCCTTGAGGAGAGAAAAAGATAATTTTATGTCCTCGGGAAATGCATTTGTGGATAATGATAAGATATGCCCTCACAAATGTGGATTATCGTTTATGCAAATGCCTTATCACCTAAGGCCATACTTACAAAAATGTCAATTAAGCTATGAAAAATTCAATTTGTGCTTCCAGCCTGGATATCATTGGAAAAAAGATGGATTGTACTTTCAGATAGTATGCCTCACATTGATTCGAGCTCTATCATTTCCCGAAGAAACTCAATTAAAAGTGGGTTAAGTTTTTTTCTGAAACACCCCGTAGATCCAAAGTTGTACCGTTACAGTCTAAACGTGGTCTTACGCACGGTCTCGTACCCACGGGGGAGGCTACAAGAGCAATCTGTGTTTCTTTTTAAAATGCTTGTCTAATTACCGTTAGTATGTAATAATTACCATAAAAACGAGCCACGCTGGGGAAGTGAAATATCGTTCCTTGCAAAAACAGACAGCAATTCTATAACTCTTAGCTTGGGTCATTGCATTGTAATTTTTTAATGTACTATTATTCATTTTAATTACGATAAAAGAGAGCAATGCTAGTGAAACGATGGTTCCCTGTAAAGCAGGACTCAAAAAAGAATTTTCCTTCCTGGTAGCAAACCAAGCGATTTTGTTTCTTGTTACACATGTTCTTCTTCGTTCCCGTTTTACCGCTCCATTCTGTCTCCTTTCTCTCTCTCCTTCCTTTCCTTTCCATCCCTCATTTCCATCAAATCTTGTCACTTTCCTTCCGTTTCATTTTCCGTTTTTTCCTTCTTCCTTGCTGGAAAATTTGAGAATTTCAGCTGCACTCCTGGTAGCACCGCTACCACGTTACTTGGTATTTTTGAGCCCTGCAGGAAAAGATATTATGTAAATAGGTTTCATTCCATGAGGAATCGACGCTAGCATGCTCGCAGTTAACGTGCTTCTTTGGTACGAGTGTTTTTACCTTACATAGGGAAACTTTTTGCATTTTTCTAATACACCTTCTGGATACAGAGAAGAACCAGGCAAAATTCAAACCCTCAATTGTAATGCAACATGAGAGTGATAATCCATAAGTTACATATGAAGCACCTCTGTCAGTGAAAGAGATATCCCGTTTTTAGCACGATTGTCATGCAATTCCTAGAGTTTATCGGCATATACACCTTGCAGAAATTGTCCAGATGTCCCCGGTATTGTCATTTTCGTTGCAATTTGAGTTTATTGGGCTACTAAAGAAAGAGTATAGCTTGTAAATATTTTATAACTGTAGTTAATGTTGATTAAAAGCCCCAAATTAGATATCACGTGAGATTCGCGATAACGCAAAACTGCTCATGCAATGCTCTTTAATTTTCTTTATTCGTGGACATCTTCAAATGACATGTTATTTGAGACAGACCTTAATTGTTTGAAAATTATGTGTAGTGATTTCTTTAGACAAATTTAAACTTACAAAATAAAATTGGCTTATTTGAATCCAATGGTTTGCTTTTTTTATGAATATTAAGAAATTCTCTCACAGTTCTGTAGAAACTCATTAGTTGAAGACTGTGTGTCTTGGAGGATATCGCTGAAACATGTGATTTTTCATTGTGTTTTCATGTGACTAGTTGTTTAGACTCGAGCCTACCACTTCTGTCCGCTTGTGTTATGAGTACCAATTATTCAAATAGCTCAGCATTAGTTTCCAATTCGTCTTCTCCCTTGTGCTTTAAAATGCCATTTGAACAACTTGTTTGAGTTTCGTCACAATCATAGCCAAGCATCAAAGACACTTGAATGAATTTTGCTTTCTCGTTATTCCGCCATTGCTCGTCAGGTTTCCACAACGAGGCTCTTATTTTCATGTGATCAGTTTTCAACGGCCAGCTCTTAACCAATCAAATTCTCGAGCAGCTACATTCATGTCAGCATCATGTCAGTAGTTTTAACGGTTTGTGCATGCTACTTATTTATATATGGACACATTGCCTTGAAGTACTTTAAATCTATGTTGTGCCCGCAGTGCGCCTCCACAACTCATTTGTTGACAACTTTCCAGGTATTTCGGCCTGTCCTTTGGAGAAAATTTAAGGAGAATTCTCTTGATAGGTAGAGGCCAAGGATTTGTCTTGTTCTACCGGATCCGTCCCCAACGTTTTCACAGCGCCGATGCGGCTGCGGATGACCCAAATGGATTCAGCAGCGTGCCTGAAAGAGTACGGATCCGTTCCTAAAAAGATACATATCCCCTACAGATCCATGCTTATTCGTGTAAACGCAGAAGCTTCCGTCGCCGCTTTGGGAACGGATCCTTCTGGATATGTTCCCGTGTAAACATGATATGTGTCTGTTCCCATATAAACATTTCCTTTCGTGGACCTAAGCTTTGGAATCAACTTGAACCCGATGCCAAACAGGCACCTTCCCTTGCCACCTTTTATCCTGTTGACAGGCTTCAGAATGATACGAAAGGAAGAAGAGAGCCTGTAGGAATAGGTTAAATTTTTGAATTCTATCAATCTGATCTGAAGTACAAAAGGCTATTGTTATTAGTCCCAAATTTCAATGCCACAAGTGATGAAAATGGTGTTATTGATCAATCTTGCCCATAACTACTTAAATATATCATTGTGGGAAACTAGAATGTCAATGTCAAGGAAAGATTACAAAGACAGCCGTATACCTCAAATATATGGAATTCGAAGATGATGCCCATTCCTACAGGCCCTTTCCTCTCTTTCTCTCCTCCGCAGCTCCCGAATAAGGCCTGTTCACAGGCTAGCCACCCTTTCAGAGAAGAATCGAAAACTAACTATGAAAACCATTCCTATTTCGTATTATCTATCTTCTCACTTGTAAATGTTTTTGCCACGGCCCACTGAAAAGCAGTTCTCATGGACTGACGGGGCTATACCGTGCCTTATTACCTGACTGAAGTTTCAAAAACGAGGCAATACAGAATCTCGCCATTCCTATTGGTTAATCAAACCTTTCCCGCGGGTTTCCCGTAGCCTTGTATAATACGATACAAGGACGCGTTTTTGTCGCCACAGCAACTGCTTTAGGCCTAGGCCTTTGAGAGTAAACTCAAAGCTAACAAAATGTGTTTGGTTAAATTAGAGTCAAGATTAGAAGATGTCAGGTAATAAAACTCGTACTAACCGGTTTTGTTGTTGTACAGGAAAATATGCAGCCCTCGGTCTTAATGCACAGACCTCGCAAGCTCGGTCTGTACTTTAAAGACCTCGGGCTTTATATTTTTCCTGTACAACACAAAACCGGTTAGTATGCGCATATAAAATATGACAAAATGGAGATAAAATGTCTAAAATAAGCCCTACTTCCGAAAACATCAATTAAAAAGAAGAATGATTCAATCAACATGCCCAACCTGGAAATCAATTGAAAGAAGATTGATTACAGGGTGTCTCAAAAAAATTGTTCGATGTTTGATTAATTACTAAAAGACAACGATACGCTGAATTGACCTTTGGTCAAGTCATCGTTTCCTGAGACTTTGAATTAATTTTTGACACATGAATCTTGCATGTCTGCTAAAAATTCAAAGGGTTACAAGCTTTTGAAGTTCAAGCTTGTGCCAAAGCTGAAACCAGAGGCCTCAAAATGGCTTTTTTGGTAACAGTCCCATAGGCCGTCGTTTCTGTTATTTCTCAATTGTTTCAGAGCGAACCAAATGGGATTCAAACAGTTTTTCGATAACCTAACTATCAAGCATATGGATGCTTTGAGGAAACAGATTCAGTCTCTCGTCGATTATGTTTTGAACCACTGTTTTTGGACTTGTGCAATGTTAAGGAAATTTTGAGAATGATCGCAAGAAATAATTTACTTTAGAAGTCCTATTTGGTTTGCTCTGATATCAACGAGAGGTATGACATTCGATAAGCTTCTTTTGCCTCAGTCTTCGAGCTTTTTTCAATACAAGTAATCTCTGGGATCTCTGGTTTCAACTATCATCGCATATTTTTTTATCTTTGAAAGCTAACAACCCAGTGAATTTTCAACCGATTTGCAAGATTTTAATCTCTAAAATTATTTCATAACCTTATGAACAGGGTTATCTTCCCATGAACCTGTTCATGTTCTTATTATTTTTCAATATCTAATCAAACGTCGAGCAGTTCTTTTTGAGACACAGTGTATGCTTTCAGATGGCATACATCACAGTGGCGGAGCCACGGGGGGGTATGGGGGGGGTAAATACCCCCCCCCCACTTTTGTGAAAATATGGTAATTTAGATTCGTCCAAAAACCTCATAAAAATCATAGGGTAGGGGTAGGTTTCAGCTTTAACTCTCGCTTTCTCAATCAACTACTGTCACAGCTCAATTTGATCGAAAAAGATATGAACTCATTGTTCTGAAATCTTTTTCTGTCTTTGTCAATTTTTTTACCTGCTCCAGTTCATGTCTTTTCCGATTTATTATTATTGATGCAGCTTTCACCCACAGCATTGCTACTCGAAATCAAGAATAAAACACCGCAGTAATTGACATTTTTAGGCGAGAATTCTGTTTCCCATTCTTGGATCTCCTGTTAAGCGAGTTGCAGTAACGATTTTCAGAAGAAGCATGTGAGGATGTGGTTCAGTTCTCTGCGTTTAGTCCATTTGTGTTCAAGATCGAATATATATTTAACATTATTACATGACCCATTTAGAGTTTTACAAGCTGTGATTCTCGTTGTAATGCAATTCAAAACCCTGTATTAAGGTTTGTCGTATACTAACATGATTTCATCTGTCATTATTTATCCAAATCGGGCGTATCCCTATATTCAAATGGGAGCATTTCTATATTTAAAATGGGCGTTTCCCAAAGTTCTTAAGGGCGTGGTCCCAAAAATTTTTCCAGGGGCTTCGCCCCCAGACCCCCACCATTCCTTACCCCCCCCCCCCCCCACTTCATGGTGGCTTGCTCCGCCGCTGTACATCAATTTGCTTAAAGGGTTTATGCAAGGCTAAAAGCCTGCATTTGCACAGAGCAGAAAAATTTTAAAAAAGCCCACTGAAATCGATGGCCACACGTGCTGTTAATAACCCATAGCTAAAGAAACAATGATGTATTTGCGCAATTTCTTTGTTCTATTTATAGAGAACATATTTACCATTGCACACTCCCTTTAAAATTTCCAGCAGAATCTCGAATAAAGTAGGGTTGTCTTTTTCTGAAACAGTGTATTACTGTAAATCGTTGTGGTTCTAACTACAGACCATAGGAGGGCACTGGATAATCCTTGCATTTATAAACAGGCCTTCAGCTCAGATGTAGTGATTCTTCTAGAAAGAGACTTTGACAATGTTCGGGCAATAAGGCATGCAGTATGTCATTTGCAGTTCCATGTTGATTGGCCTTAGGTTATCAATTTTGTTTATCTGTTTCTGTTTTCTATTTGAAGCCTTAAAACCGGAACCACGAACGTTTTCACTTTTCATTTTGATTCATTTTGATAGCAAGAGATATGAATACGCCCAAATACTAACAGAAAAAGAAAAACCCACGCAAATTTTGTTGTCTCCTTAGCTCCAGCACGTGCCATTGTTACCAATTTCAATTGATTTTTCACTCGAGCCCAACCTCTTGTTGAAAAGTATGCCTTTTAACCCTGCCTGTTACCTATAAAGTAAATGAAAAAGGGACATAAACATAGCACAAAAGATTGCATAGGCATTGGGAGTACGGTAGGTAAGGGTTAGAAAGATGACGATGAGTCTCTTGTTGCCCTGTGCTCTTTGACTTAATGATGGCGCTTCGGGCAATAGATACTCATAGTATTACTCTGAAAAACTTGGCCCTATTTAGGCCCAAACTTCGCAATGCCGTTAATACTGATTAGTACCAATCGGATTGCGAGATTCGTGAATTACTATTGTTAAGGTGTAAATGTGATAGAATTTTCGATTCGATTGAGGAATTGAAAACACTCCCACGGGATGGAGATTCGAAGCCGTGACTCTTTCATAATTCCATTGATGATTGAAGAAAATAGGGCCAAGTTTTTCACTGTTTCTTTATGAGTCCCTCTTGAGCAAGGTTAACCGCAGGGATACAAGGGACTCATCGACATCAGTCTAGGTATAAGGCTAACACTTTAAGTAAATTGATTTGGTCTTGTTCTGATTTTTAAATTTGACTGTTTATTACAACTGGATCGCGATCAATGTTGTGTACAAGAATAATCAGCAATAACTCCTGAACCTTCGAGCCTCTTACCTTGCTGAGTGCCAAACCAACCCTGACAGACAATTTGTTTTCTATCGGGGAGGGTTTGGCACTCAGGGTAAGACGGGCCATTAGACTCACGACACACTGTTGCCGACAGAGCAGAAACTGCGTAAAATGACATTTTTCATTTCATTTCATTTTTAAATATTTATACAGGTTACAAAATTTCAGTAAAAGATAACTGCTTTACAAATTGACCTGTGCAAAAACAGAAAGCCTAAATTAAAGAGAATTATATATATATATAATGTACAAACGAGCATAATAGAAATAAAAATGAAAATATAATGTACCTCTCATATGAATTTTTTAAAGGTAGCCAGGGACGATGCCAATTTAGTTTCCCTATTCAGCTCATTCCATAATTTTGCTCCACGATACGAAAATGCTTTTTGGCCTGTGCTTGTTCTTAGCAGGGGTATCTGCAAGTTTGTTTCGGTAGAGCGAAGAATGCGATCACTGCCCTCTGAGCATTTACTGAAAAGTTCCCCTAAATATTGAGGAGCAAGTGAATTCAATGCCTTATAGGTCAACGTTGCTGTTTCTTTTCTGATAAGATCTTTGATTGATGGCCAGCCAAGATTTTGGAGCAGAGGGGCAGCAGAAGCATCGTATGGACTATTTGTAGTTATTCTTGCAGCTCTATTTTGGATCTTTTGGAGAGAATTAAGTTTGGTTTCACTACAACAACCCCAAACCGAGCAGCAATAACTGAAATGTGGCTCAACAATTCCTCTATACATTTTCTGCAGATCACCTGATGGAAGAAATTGACGTCAATGACGTCATCGTCGCCTGATGGATGACGTCATCGACCAATCTGAGATAAGGAAATGTTTGAATAGATAAGCTTTTTGAAATGATAATTCAAAGGTTCAAGACCCTTGGAAGAAAATATCAAGTGTTTCCTAATTTTGGGATCCGTTGCAGGGAGCTGGGGAGGCACTAAGTTACGAGTTTTCGCGCCTGCGTGCGCAGTTTCTGCTCTGTCACTGTAGTCCCAGTAATCGAAACAACAACAACGAAAACAACAGTGACAACGAGAACAATGCTTTTATTTTTGCTCAAAGTGGAACTTATGGACTTTCATATAAAGAATTAGGACGGAAATGAACAGATTTATATGTGCACTCTGAAACGATACTGTGACGTAGTCTTAGAAGCGAGGCAAGTAACCTGTGACCGTTGGAATTTCTCATTGCTGCGGTGAAGTTCATGGGAGCCAATTAGCCTCAATAATGAGGAACTCCTTGTTGAAAGGTTTGTTGACTCGTGGATCAAGGAACATTCATCTGGATACTTGTGGCTTTTGTTCATGGTTAGTAGTCTTTTGGGGCATGGGGAAGAGGTTGAAAAGAGACTGGGGAGAGGTATGTGGCAGACGCGAATCTGGTAAATGGCTGCCACAGAGTTTTTACAAAAGATAAACTTCCTTTGTAGGACTGTTGGTTTTAATAATTGCCTTGAGGGCAGCAGAACAGCTGAAAGAGGCATATGCTGTTGCAAGAGGAATAACAAGGACAATGCTTCAATAACGTTAGCTTCGAAAAGTTTCTGCTTCACTTCTCGGTACGGTACCCTAAACTACCGTCGAATGCAGAGAAGAAATGAAATGAGAAAACATATTCACACACAGCGAAGTAACAAAAACTAGCGCACTCTTCAAAGTGTTTAATGCAAAAGACACAGCCTTTTGGTTACCATGAAAAACAACGTTATGTCTGAAAAATGTTTTTGTTTTAAGCTGTAAAATGAAAGTAAAATCTGTGAACAATGGTTTGTCTGGGCAAATATCAATTATACGAGTATCAATTCTACCCCCTTGCAAATTCCTTGTTTTCTTGGAAGACAAATAGCGCTGTGTCCCTGTAAAAACTTCAAATCTAAGACAAGCTTTACGTTCTAGTTCCAAGGTCAACAAAATGATAATATAAGTGACATGAACTTTTAAACGGGGGTATATGGCAAGCAACATTTAGATTTTTTTCTTAATATTGCTGGATAGTTTTCCCTGCATATAATTAAAGTCCTAGATGTTTCGCTCCAGGTCAAAAGCTCCTGATCCATAGCATAGTTTTTGTTCATATGCAATACAACAATAAAATGTTACTTTCTGCTATATTGGGTGACCTAGAAAAAAGTGACCGAACGAAATCTGTCATGGAACAAAAAGTAAATTGCTGACTGAATTGCTTCAAACATTGTTCGGTCACTAAACGAATGCCCTACATTATGAGCATTTTGCAATTTTTTCCTTCATAGCAAATGCCCTAATTGAGAATTTTGAGGAAAAGGGCATGCCAAAATTCTCAAAAAGTCATCAAAAACGCGGGATCGATTTATGGCCAGTTCAGATCTTCAAAGCAGCGAGGAGCGTTTTTCAGTATTACCAGGGAATAGGCAACTCAGTGGATAGTTTCCAGAGATGGTTTAGAGCCCCTAAATACCTTTAAAATATCTCCAGGATGAACTGAAACACGTTCCTCATTTCTTTGAAGATCAAAAATGGCTTTAAATCGATCCCATATTTTTGATGACGTTTTTGAGGAAATTAAGTAGGTCCTCTTTCTCGAAATCCTTAATTCGGGAAATTTACGGTACCGAAAAAAGTCGCGAAAAATACTCATGACCAAAGTTATAGTCTCTTAGCGACAGAACAACGTTTGAAGCATTTCAAATGGCCAGATACTCTTCTCCCTAAAACAGATTGCTTTGGGTCACTTTATTCTGGGTCACCCGGTACTTATTCTATGTACTGTACTTCACCGCAGGGATGACACCAAGCAGAGCGAAAGACACTACGGCCAATAGATGAAGACATGAAATGTTAAACTGCATACAACTTTCGAGGGTGAGCCTTAGTACATTTTGTGGAATGGGGACTAGACCTATGACTATGAGTCTCTAGTTTCCTTGTGCTTTTCGACCTGATGATGGTGCTTCATTCAAGAGAGACTCGTAGTACTACTCTTAAAAATCTGGCCCTATTTAGGCCCAAACTTTGCAATTCCTAACGTACCAATCAGATTGTGAGATTTGGCAAAGAACAATGCTGTCGAATTTTCAATTCGAATTATCCAGTTGACTAGATTTTGAACGAAGTTGCTGCAGCAGGTAGTTAAAGATTTCTCTGGTTTGTTTTGGTCTTAAAAACTAGACTGATGACATGTTCGTAGTGATCGCTTTTGTTAAACTGCTGGACGCTCCAACTACACGCAACAATTACAACTGCTGGACCAGGGTGCTGGACCCTCCAGATCAATCTCATCCCCAGAGTGAGTTCGTTGCTCTACCTCTACTCTGGGATACAAGAGGCCGTTCGGCAATCTGATTGGCTGTTCGCCATTTTGCGCAATAACTCCGTTTTGCGTCGGGTAAACGACCACGGCATGTGAAAATTCAGCGTAAAACGATATTCTTTAACTACACCGACCATTATTTGCAATTTATTTGCGAAATTCGAAGAATAACAAGCCATTTAATTTTCGAAGCTGCGGTGAAAGTTTCTCGAATTTACAACTTAGGCCCATTTTCGCTCCAAGCAAATCGAGCTTATTTTCACATTAAACATACTTACCAGCCCCAGCTTATTGCTCAACTACCTTCAAAAAGGTTGAAATAAGGTCCTCAAAGTGTTTGTTTTTAGTTTCTCAATTTATTTTCACCAGAATTAGTGCTAGAGCAACGGCCATTTTCCTTCGCTTAGCGTTGCCTAGCCAACGGTTAAATCCATAATGGCTTCCAAATGCATCCAGATTCTGGGCGCATTTCATCGAAGTGTATACCAGGGTGGCTCTACATTGAGCAAAAACAAAAAACGTCGTTGTTATTGTTATTATTGCGGTTGCTGTTGCGATATCTGGGACTATGTCGTGAGGCTACTTAAAAACATGGAAAATGTAGCATTGAGAGACTCATTTTGCACTTAACAGGTAAACCGAACTTTCAGATTTATACCAAGTTTCGTTGATTAAATGTCTGCTTAACGTGGTTTTCATTCCAATTTCTTTCTTAGAAGTGACCGTTGAACAGAGCTACGACAGTCGTTCTATCCTGATTCCATCGATCGAATCATGATCAAATGCAAGATAAGGCCTGGTTTTCACTGTTTCATTATGAGTCCCTCTTGGGCAAGGCTTACCGCAGGGATACAAGGAACTCATCGTCATAAGTCTGGAATGGAGACGTTCCAATATTTACGGGTACTTTTTCAAACAGTTGCGAAATTATGAGTATCATTTTCAAAATTTTCAGACATTTCATGGAATCATGGGTGTCCTTCCTTCTCAGAAGATTTTTCATATCTTCTGGAATTATGGTTCAGAATTTCATTCGATTTGTTCACAGCTCTTTGTTTTTCAGTGTAAGGTTTGTTGATTCTTGGATCAAGGAAACATATATCTGGATACGTGCTGCTTTGGTTCATGGCTATTGTCAGTGAAAACTTGAATTTTGAGGTGTTTTAGAATCGGAGATTCCAGCCAGCAACTTAGGCCCATCCACCATTGCTAGGAGTTCGTACAGTGTTGCTATGGTTTCCATATCTAGTCGTGAAATTTAGGCCCAATTCTGGGGGGAACTTCAAATTTCAATTTGAAAGCCCATGAGTCGTTGTTTGAGCGTCCATCAGTCTATCAATAGCGAAAACTACGGATATGCAATCAGTCTAGACTTATGCAATCAGTCTAGAGTAGACTATTGAGAGACTTGCTTGAACCACACTATAGAAATTATACTGTTTCGAAACCTTGAAGGCTTTGAACTTCTGCTTTGTCCGCGTTGCCCAAGATATGACTGTGGGCCACAAAATTTCTTTATAGGTTTCCAAGTAAGTAGCAAGAAGGAAATGTGTCATGGATTTCAATTGGATTCAGTGGGATTTTCAACCGTCATCTTCTTAATTTGTTCTGCATCACCAAAGACTGGGACTTTGCTGACCACAAATATGTAGCCAGACAGTCTGGAATGAGGGCAGGTGCTCTGATAACAAACGTATTGACGATGACGCATTTACCCATGGGCCGACCGGGCCCGCGCAAGGCCACCAGAAATTCTTGAATTTAGGAGGCCCTGAGCAAGACTTTGAAGAACCTATAAAATGCTGTTGATTTCAGTCTTGTGTTTGAATTGAGTAGTAATTTCTTCACACAACACAATAGCTTCATATGTTAATGTGATTGAAAATACCAATTACCGTAAGGAATCTATTAAATAGATGTTAGAAGTCACCAAAAATTGCGGATGCAAGGAAACATCTATTTCTTAGATGTGAGAATTCATCTCAGAATCTGGAATGTTAAAAAACATCTTTTAAAAATAGCTTTAAAAGGGATTGAAAAGACCAATGACCTTAAAACATCTATTGAACAAATTAAAGAAACCAGGAAAGAATCGCAGATGCAAGGAAACATCTATTTCAAAGATGTGAGAATTCATCAAAGAATCTGGGAGAATAAAAAAATATCTACTTAAACAGCCAATAAATTGATTAAAAAAACAATAACCGAAAAACATCTATTTAATTGACGATAGAAGTCAACAAAGAATTGCAAATGCAGGGAAACATCTATTTCTCAAATGTGAGTATTGATCCCAGAATATGGGATGCTCAAAAACATCTGTCAAAAATACCATTTAAAGTGATTGAAAAGACCAATAACAGTAAAACATCTATTAGATAGACGTTAGATTTCAACAAGAATTGTAGATGCAAGGAAATATCCTTTTCTTAGATGTGAGAACTCATCCCAGAATCTGGGATGCTAAAAAACATCCTTTAAAAGTAACTTTTGTAGTGAATGAAAAAAGGCCAATAACCGAAAAACATCTATTGAATAGATGATTTAAGTCAACAAAGAACTGGAGATGCAAGGCAAAATCTATTTCTAAGAAAAGAGAATTCATCCCAGAATCTGGGATGCTCAATTGCATTTACATTTATTCATCACACCTACATTGAACGATGGTAAGGCTAACTGTGAACCAACTTTAGAATGTTTGGCGATACGTGAACTGTTTGCAAGAAACTCTTCAAGATAACGAACTTTCAGATCGCAAATTTCAAGGAACTTGAGCACTAGTGGCAAGACAATTCATTTTTATTCATTCACTTTAAATCATTTATACAGCGTAAAAGACATTCAGTTTATAAGAGAATTACTGTTTTACAATGTGCCCTGTCCAAAAAAAGAAATAATAATAATGTTGATAATACCAGAAAAAATTAATCAATAAATTCCTAAATACTACTATCAAAAAGAAAAAGTGAAATACATTGCAGCAGAACGGAACATTAATAGAATTTGGAAAATCAATGAATAAAAGTAACTTTTTATGTCAAGCTTCTTTTTGCATTTCTATTTTCAATTAATTTGAAACTTTCGGACATCACCAGATTTCGGAAAGGTAAACTTTCGGACAAATGATCATCTGAAAGTTTTCGATGTTAATGTATGCCCAATAGACCGGCTAGCTATTCTACAAAATAGAGCCTGAATCGAGAGTTAATTTTATTCATTTTTATATACGAGGTTCGATCGAGTGGCGTTAGAGCTTCTATCCTCATTTTGCAAATTCGAAGATTCTACCAAGGGTGTTAGGACACGAATGTTTTGATTTATTACTTACCTTGTTTTGATCCTTTTCTCTTGTTTTGTTTTCTTGTTTTCTGTTCTGTTTCGTCTTCAACTGAGCGTGGTTAGGCCCAACCGATCTCAAGTTGTTCGAATAGAGCTCCTTTGTATTTCTGTACCTTAGTGCGCCTTCGCACAAGAAAGGTTTTCAAACCGCAAAGCCCTCGCACTAAGAAACAGAAATACAAGGGAGCTCTATTCGAACAACTTGAGAGCGGTTGGGCCTAGCTACGCTCAGTTGAAGACGAAGCAGAACAGAAAACAAGACAACAAAACAAGAGACAGGGATCAGAACAAGGTAAATAAATAATCAATCAAAACGTCCTTGTCCTGACACCCTTGATTCTATGAAACAAAATATCTTTCGATTCTGATTATTTTTAAAGTAGCAACAAGGTTTATTGTTGAAGGTTTGTTACTCAAGAAGTCCTGCATGGCGGGACGAAATATTGGAAGTTAATATACCAGGTGAGCCAGATAAAGATTCCTACATTTGAAACTTCATAACACCAAGACTACTTCACGGATTTGAATCATTCAAATTTTAGTTAAAAGTCAAAAGATCAAAGTATTTTTTGTGATTTTTCTCGCTGTCCTACCAGTACTACAAATATAGGTAAATTCAATCTTGCAAAAATTACATGGTTGCAAAATGACTAAAAAATGGCCCAAAACATCGATGACTTCTCGCACAGAATAATGAAGGAAAAGCAACTTCTCATGGGTGAGAGATATCCTCCTAGCCTTAATTGCCTTGGAATTCAAAACCTTTCGTCTTTGTTTGAAAATCGATGTCTTATAACCATAGTCACTATGTTATAACTCTTGAGGGAGGTGAAACGCCCATGGCCTATTGTTCGGTGTGAATAGAGTCCTTACGATTTGATCAATGTTTTAGGCCTTTTTCCACAATTTTGCAACCATGAAATTTCTATAAAATTGAATTTACCAATACTTCTAGTGCTGGTAGGACAGCGAGAAAAATAAAAAAATACTTTGATCCTTCGACTTTTAACTAGAATTTGAATGACTCAAATCCGTGAAGTAGTCTTGGTGTTATGAATTTTCAAAAGTAGGAACTTTTTTCTGGCTCACCCAGTATATTTCTTAATTCGCACATCTGTTGTTCTTCGTTGAATTGCGGTGTTCCTGCTCTCAAACGTATTAACGTATCATCACTACAAGCATCCTCGGATCCGACGAGCGACATTGGTATCGTGTCCTTTTCTTTTTCGATTTGTTTTTTTTCATTATTATTGTTGTTGCCAAGATTGATTGGCATTTGCGGTGCTCTTTACCACATTGATATAATCCCTGATCAATTTATAATCCTGGCTTGAAATGAAGATTCAGGTGTCCTCGGCTACAATCGGCTTCATATCTCGATCGTTTTCTTTATCATAAAGTAACCTCTTGTTAAATATTCATCGTTAATCTGCGAAAATATGTTGCTGATGCAGACGAGCTCTCTTCTCTACTGAGTCCCTCCAAAAATTCCCCCTGTCGATAAAATCATAGCACGAAAAGTATTTGCGATGTTTCTCCCAGAGACGCTTTATCAAAATACTGACCATGGGCAGTTCGGACACTGTTGTTGTGATTTCCGAGCTAGCCTCGAATTAAGCCAAATATTGTTTGTTTATTTCTTTCTTTGCTGTGCCGTTGCAAGAAAGTTTTTTTTTCTTTTTTCTTATTCATAATAAATTAACATTAAAATGCAAGAATGTGACACAACTTTATCGTTTACAACATTTTTATCGTATTTTTTTAATCAAGGAGATTTCCATGTGTCTTCTATTCTTTTCAAAAGCGAAAGACTGAAAATGCAATTTTGCAGCTGCTTTGGAAATGCCCACAGTAAAGATCATTATTGGGCTCTTTTTCGAAACCTCTGGTTTCGAATGAACTGTAAAAATTTGATTTCGCGAGCTTGTAGCCCCGGTGTTTGGTGGACGATCTTTCACAGTGTGGTATGTGCATCTAAGTTGAAGATTGACAAATTTAGCTGTGTACTCGGAGAGTAATAATATCTTATTGTTTTGCTCCTCTTTCCAGTCAAAATGAATGGGTACTGTTTTGATTGAGATACCAGATATGAAATCGCAGTACATTCGCAAAGCACCCTGGGTGATAATGGCTATTTAAAGAAAAACTAGGTTTGGCAGATTATCAATTAAACTCCTCCCGCATGATCACATTGGTGGCCAACCTCCGTTGAAACTAATCTTTTTAGGGCCTTAGGAAGCAGCTGCTGAATAAGTGGGGGGTTATTGTTCTTAAAACAACAGAGAACAATACATATAGATAATGCTTGTGACTTAGCACCATTATTTTGAAGGTGAAGGTGAAGTTGGGGTTTTTAGCGCTACGCGCTGGGATCGCAGAAGTTGCTAAGCGCTAATCGAGTCCGCGGCCCCTTGTCATGACGCTCAAGTGGTGGGGCTCTACCAGGTTTCAAACCCACTCCACCTGACTGTTCTTGCTGGTAAGTCGGAGGATTACACTGCTGCGCCACAACACCTTCAAAATCATTAGGGGGGCTTTAGCTCTACTTGCCCCCCGCTTCCCACGGGCTTGAATCCATTTCAATAATTTTGTGTTTATAACATCATGATTCCCTCTTTCCCTTTTCCAAATCCACCTTACAGCAGGGGACCATAAATATCAGCGCCAAAATTAATCATTTTTATAGCAAACACTCAGATCTTTTATCAGTTTTTAAAACACTCCGATCTTTTATCGTCTTTCGTTATTGAAACAAAACAATTTCAAACTCAACAAATTTTGCAGATGGTGCCCAGCAAGAGGATAATCTCTCTTAAGAAAATGAATCGGCACCAGGGGACGGTTTCAATAATATGCTAAATGCAGTCAAACTTTCCTATCATTTTGAAATTTCTTTTGTATGCCGTCTACCAAGAATTTACTTCAGATCTTATTGCAAACCCATCTGCTTTAATTTAGGCATAGGTAATCGATTTAGGAGCAAATTTTGTGGATCAAACATTCTTGATTGCAGCGCTAATGAGCTTAAAAAGCCATATTATATTTCTTAATGCGTCATCCAATCAAAAATGATTTGCAAGTGGAATAAGTTCATTTTTTTGCAGAACATCTGAAAATGATCGTGTATAATACGTTAGATGAGCTTTCAATGCGGTTCCATCTGTCTTCTTGCTGCTGCATGCCACTTTATTAACTTCAATTTCTCACAAGAAACGGGTGGTAAACTTAGACTGGCATCCTCGGCCTATGCTTGACTGAAGATTCCAGATTCCAGCACTATCTTTTCAGGTTGACGCATGCGTGGTTAAACTCCACAGTTGTACTTCATTTCATAGTCGCTGCTCAATTCTTCTGCTAATTTCCAGTCAGTGGAATTTTCCGAGCGGGTGGAAATTTTATTGTTAACGAGAGAAAATGTCGCTCTGAAATTGAATAGATTGTTACAGCTGAGCAACATTTTATTGTGCAAGGTGAATGCAGCCTTGTCATGGATCCGATTTTTACAAAAATTGTACCCTGTCCCGGAGTCGGAATCCTGAAAAATATATGAGTACCCCCATCCGGGGGGGGGGACACCTCTCTGAAAAGAAACCAGTTGAGTGTGCACACTGGCAATCTCCTACCCTCCTACTATCCTTTCACGAATCTTAGTTGAAACGAAGAACTGAATGTGAGAAAAAGAACGAGATTTCTCACAATAAAGAAGAAATATTTTACCACAAACATACATTATAGAAGCATCAATATATCAATAAGGTATGGTTGTTTAAGTCAAAATCTACAAGGGTATGTATAATCTGTACATTGTCAATCTTAAAGACCCAGTGCCAACCATGACCCTTTGAGCGCCGAATGAAACGCTAGACAAAGGCAATTTAGGCCCAAAAAGGACTTTCAGATAATACGAAAGTCGACTTTGGCGCCACGAAGGATCATGGTTAGCAATGGGTCTTTAAATGATTTAAATGCTAAAATCCGTGAGATAAAATTCAAGATATGTAAACCGTATACAGTGCAGTGCAACGATAAAACTAATGTATGCCTCAATGACGAAAGAATCGAATAGGTGGGGGTAGATAAAAATTTGATGCTCCGTCCGCCAGAAAATCATTGGTTGTCGGGCCTACGATAACGCATACCAGCAAAGACCTTTTATGCGCAGCTTTTATTACGCGCACCCATGGTAAGGCTGCTTGAATTAGAAGGGCCGTGATATGCCCCTGTCAATTTTCATGTTTTCAATTATTGCAAAGTTTCTCCTTTATTCAAATTGCCTATTGGGGTGGAGTTCTGAGAGTATCTTTCTTCACTATGAAAAGACTTTTGCAAATGCATGAGATACGTATAAATATGTCCCCATTTTCACTTCAAGCTCCAAACGGACATGTTGGTGTAAGCATATCGTTCTTGCAGTCTCAAAAATCGGAAATCGTCCTTGAAATTTTGCAATAAAAGTAGGTATGGACGTAATTTTTTATAAGAAACTGTTTATAAGAAACTCAAATCTTGGATAGCCAAAAGATTAAGAAACTCCAGTGTAGGGAAAATTGAGCTCAAGAAACACTGGGTGTCTCAGAAACATGTTCGACGTTTGATTGAATATTGGAAAATAACGATAAGATGAAGTGGCTCATGGAAAGGTAACACTGTCCCTAAGATTTTCAAATAATTCTAGACACCAGAATCTTAAAAATTGGTTGAAATTCATTGTGTTTACCAGCTGAAACCAGAGACCCACAGATTACTTGTAATGCGGTAAAAGAAGGTTATTCAATGTCATACCTCTCGTTGATATCAAAGCAAACCAAATAAAACTTCTAAAGCAATTTAATCCTTACAATCATCGTCAAAATTTGCTCAAGACTGCATGTAGCCAAAAAAAGTACCGGGTGACTCAAAAAAAGTTTAGGCGTTTGGAGGGCTGTCGAATAAAAATCATGTGACCGATATTCAAAACTGAAATGTTCATCTATCACTCAAAGGCTAACTTAGATGACAAAATTTTGTTTGGTAAAATCAAACATCTTTAAGACCCAACGATGATCAAAACGCTTGTAAAGGGTTTATATCGGAGTAGAGAATTCCACATTCCATCCTGGTCCATGATTTATGTGGCATTGAAGTTTACATTGCCAGTTTGGGATGCTGAATTCGAATTTCAATAGAAGGTACAGCATGGACCAGAATGGAATGTGGTCCATTTGTTCTCAAACATGCCCTTTTACAAGCATTTTCCTAATTTCTGAGTCTGTAAGATGAGGGATACTACCAAACAAAATTTTCTCATCTAAGTTGACCTTTGACTGATAGATGAACATTTCAGTTTTGAATATCGGTCACATACTTTTTATTCCACAGCCTTTCAAACGCCAAAACTTTTTTGCTTCACCCGGTAGTTTAAAAATAATCGGCGACAGACTGAATCTTTTTCCTCAAAGCAATCATACGCTTGAAAGTTAGGTTATCGAAAACATGTCCAAATCCCATTTGGCTTGCCCTGAAACAGCTGAAACAGAGACGATGGACCATGGGGACCTTACACAAAAATACTATTTAGAGGCCTCTGATTTCAGCTTTCGAATAAATGTGAACTTATGAGGCTTGTAACTCCATGAATTTTTAGCGGATTTGCAACACTCTGGTGTCAAAAGTAAATTTAAAATCTCAGGAGATGGATTACTTAACAAAGTGCCAATTCATCATATCGTTATTTTTCAGCATTTAATCAAACGTCGAACAATTTTTTGAGACACCCTGTATAAAATTAATTCATTTCCACTTGTATTCTGTATCAGAGTAATCCAGAAATGCTTGAGTTACGACTTGAGTAATGTCTAAAAATAGGAAAGGCTTCAAAAATACTGCTTTGAATTGTTCAGGAAAGCACAGGAAATGAACACGAAGACTGCTGCGAAACCTTTAAGAAACTCGTAAAAACTCCGTGTACTCAAATCTGATGATATTAAGAAACTTCAGTACTGGCCCAAATTTTTAGTTTCTTAGGGAGCGGTCATTCTTAATCCTGGGTAACAGGGCGGAGGATTTTTGGCAGGGGTATGAAACTTTTTTCCACTATTTTGTGGGGGCACGAAAATACTAAGAGAAATTTTTAGGGGTACAAAACTCTATAGGTTGAAACAATTTTGGATGCAGTCCATTGATCAAAGATTGAAAGACAAATTAACAGACACCTGGAAATGATGAATTACTTCAATGGTATGAAAATCGCCTGGGACAACTTGGTATCTTTCTACAGATCTACGTTTATGCACATAAACTTCTGGATGGGTTACCAAACCATTTTGCTGAAAGAAGGTTGTCCGAGATGGGGTGTGAAATTTTTCTTTAATTGTGCAAAATTATCCTCCGCCCTGGTACCCAGGACGAAAAGTGACCGCTCCTTTATAAAAAAAGGTACACGAGTATGAGAGGGCGCTCGAGTTTTTGTCCGGCGATTTGCCCATCCCTACGATTTTGTATCTTCTGTTATGAAAATGGCTAAGGCTACATCACGATGTCTTATTTTAGCCGTTAAAATGATTAGCACATTAATTGCGAAAATTCACCTAAGCCGACAATCTCTCTGCAGACAAATACTCACTGCGGTTTTAAAAACACCTTGGGCTTGACCACATTGGGGGTGACGTGTGTCATTACAGCTACCCAGCTATTGCTACAGCTTATTCATCCGTTGCCCAAAGCCAACATTTGCCTAATAGTTTTCTTTTTATAATTTTCGGTGTTTCGGAGTTTCGAAGGTGTTTCGAAGGAGTCATCAGTCTTTGGTTAGGGGAACCTATAAGATCTCAAAACAAGTCATAACATAATTCACACTCAAAACAATGTCAGAGCAGTTGCTTTCCCAGCAAAGCATCAAAAACTTTTAGAATGTAATTACAAAGGAAGAGATTACAAAGGAAGTATCTAAAGGAAGACAGTTTCTCAAGTTTCGAAACAGTGACCCTACCATTTCTTATATGCTGTTACTTATAAAATGATTGGAACCTAAAAATGACAAGAAGCCCTTCTTCTTTATCGATTAAGTGGCGGTCACTTGGGGGCAAGGGGTGTGGCTGACTCTTGATAATGGGTGATCGATGACCTTTTGTTTGATAAAAATGGGCGAGGTAAACAAATAGCTTCCCCCAACCGAAAGTTAGAAAGTATTTACTCTGCCATATTTACTTGATGATAAAAAAAATCAGTTCAACTAGCTATTTATAGTTTTATTTAATTGCAAAAAGGAAATTTATCACTCGGACCGTGGGAAACAATTCAATTAAGATCAATTCAGACCCAACACCAAATCAAACATTTTAGGCCTTCCGCTGACAGACATGCGTCTAGATTTCCGTATCAATGACTGTACGGACGATGTGTTACGCAAGGTCGAGTAGTTTAATATCTTGGTCAACAAAAATTCTAAAGAAGTTCATATAATCGCGACACTTCAATCGTGACCTTCCTGCGGTTCAATTGAAACCGAGGAATTCTGTCGTATCGTGTTCTGTTTCTATCCGTCAAGTTAATGCTGTTATCTTTTTGAAACTTTTGCGCTGAGGCAGGCAGAATCCAAAATTGAAAGTGTTCTGAGGTATCTCTGCGGGGCCTTGTCGTCCGCTGAATCAAGGGGATCGCCCATTAAAGAACTTTCAATTTAACTAAATTCCACAGTCACGTGTAACAAAGTGAACTGAATGTGCACCCAGGGGGCACCAAGTACATATGAAAAACGGGGGTCAGTCCAATAAATCAAACCAAAATATCAGTTCTGATTCACTGCTTCATTGCAACCCAAAAATATCAGCAAATTTAATGCTTAGACACCTGCTACAGGTTCCCCGAGAGCTTTCCGAGGCCTTGGCACCAAACTGCGAAATGAGGCCCCTACAAGCGAAACGACCAGAAAACTTTCTTGTTCATGCTCTTTAGATTGGCTTAAAGGCATTTCTGAGCATTTCCTACAGTCAAGATGTCAAAAATCTTCAATCATGAGACCCCCTAGACCCTAAGCCACATTACCCCATGCTCCCCCCTCTCAGTATCCCTGCACTTGTAAACACAAAGATCCGTAAAACAATGCATATTGGGGCCAGTGGCGTAATAACGCATTTTAGGGCACCTTAGTTCAAAAACTAAGGGCCCCCGACCAAAAGGGGCCCCCAGAATATTATTAAATCATCTTTAAGTTGGTGCTGTGGCCATGATAAAGGACCAAGAAGCATATGATATGGAAATGTAGTTGCAGTCGTTATCTATTCTGCAACGATGTGATATGTTCTGAGGCAAAGTGAGGCATGTCTTCAAAATTTTGCTGATGATTTCGCCCCTAGACTCCATTATTGTCGTCTCTTCCCTACTGATTCGCCTTCGACACACTGCTTGCCTGGACAACGCTTATGTTGACTGTAATCATTGCAATTTTCATTGGTATCTGTGAGACTCATTTACCTCAACTTAAAACTGGACATGGCTTTTAATGTTGTCTGTCATATCATATGCCCTTGCTGCGCTGGGGGCCCCGAGCCACAAAATGCCCAAGGGCCCCGACTGTCTCCGTTACGCCACTGATTGGGGCCAGGACTGCATCTACAGAACCCAGAAATATCATTCTATTTTTATGCCCCCAAAATGTCATGGTTATAATTTCAGTTAGTTCGCAACAAAAACATCACTTTTGGCAGTATTCACACTCAGAAATATTGGACTTACCTCCCCGTATGTGCATGTGCTGAGTGCCCTTGGCGTGTGCAATTTATGATTTCCACACTTGCTTGAACGATGTTTAGCTGGAGAAATAGTATCACAACCCTCCCCCCCCCCCGTAACGGCCCTACCGAACACTGAAAATGCCGCAGGAAAATTACAAAAACGTACATTTTCAGTGGGGACTGGAAATATCATGACGGAGAGATAGAATGTTTGGCCATTATCTATGATAGAACTTGTATAACTTTGACGGGGAAACAAAATTTCAACTGGGAAACAACACAGGGTGGCAAAGTATTTAAAATCAAACCTTAGCGGAGAAACGAATTTTCATGGTGGGTCATTCTTCACTTTGGCGGGGCAGTGTTTCAACAGGGTCGTTACTGCGGGGGGTGTAATATTTCACGCAGATGTTTTCTTTATCCGATCTCTAGAGATTAGCTCTACTTCGGTCCATTCCATCTTCTAACTTTACACATTTTAATGGGAGTTGAGCTCCATCACAAACGCAGGCTCAGTTCATTTGATATCCAACTACATCAATTTGTCAGATCTTCTATGGGAGCTCTAAGATCCAAAAGATTTCAAAAATAAAGGTGTTGACCTCTAGCAGACTTTTCTATTTCAAAAGCCTCTTGTTTTCTGACAAAGTATCTTTACTGGGCAGTGAATGTGTGGGATTTCCTGGTCATTCATATTTCTGCAGATTAGCCCCTGGTCCCCTTCCATCTGCTTCATCCAAGCTGTCACAGCTAAACATGCCAGGCTTCCCTCCTGGCCCCAAAAAATTCTCAACAACCCACTGTAGTTGGCTAGACGATGGAGTAATTTTCCTTCAGGAGGGTGGGCAATTCAAATACAACATGGTATATGGGGTTGCATTATCTTTTACTAAAAAATAATAAAATGTTTAATAAAAAAACTTTTAGGGTACACCAGTGTATGTTTGATATATGTGTATGTTTTATTAACTATCTATATTTTCCAGGTTTATGGGTATAATATTTGTAAAACTACATTCAAGGGTGTACTTTTTAGCTTTTCCAAATTTCTGGGTATTTGTTTGGCTTTTTCCAAATTTCTCTGTATAATTTTCAGAGAATTCTCCAGATCTGGGTGGTATTTTTAAATTCTGAATGACATAACTTGTGTTGTGGAAATCTAAGTTGTCCCCGTGGGCTGCATAGAGTTTGAAACGCAAAAAGATTTCATTGATCTGTGGGGGATGTAGCTCCATTACATTGCTAATCTAAGACAGCATGTAAACACAGAAGAAGAAATTATACACTGAAAACAATCCAGCCATAACTTCTTACCATTTCAGCTCAAATGCTGCAATTTTCTTGATTTCATTTCACTTTAGTAGTGTCATCAAAACTTCCAGATTCATCAGCTTTGCAGCCACATTTGATAAGCAAGTCTTTGAATGCTTTTCTAAACATCTGATTCATAAAAGCATAAATAATTGGATTCACAATGGAATTCATACAAGAAACCACTATACCAAAACTAAAAATGTTGAAGTTCTTTGGCTCTGCGTTGAATGCATACAATATTGTCCCAATCACAAGTGGGGTCCAGCATATAAAGAAAAATGCCACTACTACAAAGAGCATTTTTGTGACTCTTGCTTCCATCAAAAATTTCCTTAACTTCTTGCTGCTGCGTGAGCGTTTGATTTTCAAAGACTTTGCAAACCCACTCAGAGATCTAGTTTTGCGAGCCACTGCACTGTCATTGTTTGTCTGGTCTACATTATAGGTAACACTTGGAGTTCCTGGGGTGTCTGAGCTCATCATTAAATGAATTCCTGATCCTGAGGCACTTCGGTCTCCCAGATTCTGAGAATTTCCTTCAGGTATTTGGTCAGCATTATCATCATCTTGCTCTCCATGATCCGCATTCTTTAGATCTCCATTCCGTGGTACCCCTTCCTGGTCCGGATTTTGTGCTGTGCCATTCAAGTTCCCAGGTTGAAATTTCGTATTGGCATTGAGTTCACCCCCGGCTACGTATCTATCTGGAATTTGTTCGTTATCAACTGTATTGTTTGTCTTAGCATCATTATTTACATTTAGTTTCACATCTCGTGGGAGACTGCTGCCCTTGCCGTCTGTCTTGTGCGAACTGCTATAATCCATAGAATCAAACTCTCCCTCGGAATACCCCCCTTTGATGCTCCCTGCACCGCCCCTCATTCCAGCCATAGTTTTTTCGTGCTCTCTCAAAATAAAAAATATCTTTGTGTACAAACTAACGAGAATGATCAAGGGGCATAAATAGGCACCTAGAATGATAAAAATCGAATAGGAAATGTGCTTTTTCCCGTCGATTGTGCAGAAATTATCACCTTGGCGAATGCGACTCCAGCCTAAAACAGGCGCGATAGCCACGAGAAAAGCCATGCCCCAAACACATCCAATGCTAATTAGAACTCTTTTCTTTCTGTAAGTTGATTTGTATGAATTTGGGCGCCCAACTGCAAAGTATCGATTGACACCAATCAATGATAATGTCCATATTGACACCAATACAAACAATGTCGTCAAAACTCCGCTCAATTGACACAAAGCATCTCCAAGAATCCATTTCTTAGCGATCGAAGTCACGAGTAAAAGCGGCATTCCCGTCAAACCAAAAAGTAAATCTGCAATCGCCAAATTGAAAACATAATAATTTGTCAAAGTTCGAAGTCGTTTATTCAGTCTTATTGCCACACAAACCAGGATGTTTCCTCCGATCGCCAGAACTATGAAAATTGTCAGGAAAATTGATTTGATGACCGTCTCACCTAATGTTTCTGCCATCGTGTGTATGTAATGGCTTTTAAAAGGATCTCGAAGGATCTCTCAGGCAAATTCAAACGATCTGTTTACTTCAAAACAACCATATTTTGATTCCATGATCGATTTGCAAACTTTGTTTCCAATTGAAATCTAAATCTTCTCCTTGAAAGTCGGGCACAGCTGAAGAAAGCTGTAATTCCACTGGAGTAATTTCGCCATTCTCTATTCCTGTTCAAATGAGCGATGCCATGTCCAAATTGTGGAAGTGTTGAAAAATGAACACAGATTTTGTAGCATGATTCAACACGTTCGCATGCATGGAGATGTGTTCTCTTCTCCCAAAATAAGCCGTGTCCAGTGAAGCGTTTCTGATATCGTTGAGGGCTGCTATCACTACCCACAGGATTATCAGTCAGTGCTTATTCAAATTTCTCCAATAGGATTTCCAAAAGTTGACGGGGGTGCGGATGCGAAACATTCCTCCACAATCATTGTGGGATTTCTGTTCGAGAAGATCACCTTTCTCCTACGCAGTACTCTCGAGTACCGAATAATCGTCCCCCCCCCGCTTATTAATTTTTGAAAAATTTTCCAACCCCCCCACTCTTATTCCAACCCCCCCCCCTTTTATTAATTTTTGGAAAAATGAAATGATATTAGACATAATTTCTGAATAAACGCAAGAAAAAGTCTCAAGAAGTGCATTCAACAGAACCAGAGTTCAAAAGTAAATGTATCAGTAACATCACTGTTCACATAAATATATAACAGATAGGTGTATACCTAAGAAAAGGGCTGTTTTCTATTTCTCCAAGCAGCCCCCCCATTATTCCAACCCCCCGATTATTGTTATGTCGAACCATTTCCACCCCCCCCCCCCGATTATTCCCACCCCCGCCGTTTATTCGGTACTTGAGAGTACATGGAAATCGTTGCGAAACAAAGTCCTCGAGAAGGACTCACCTTCTCCACTCTCCACACAATTTGCTGATAGACAAAAGCAGGCAGAAAAGTCTCAGAAAAAGAGATGTGAAATGGAGTAAGCAAGACTAAATTTGGGTAATTTGTGATCGCTGTTGTTTTCTGCAACTTGAAAAACTTGTTTCAGTGAAAGGGTATCGGTTTCTCGGTTTCTAAACCACGAAACCAATGAAATTTTGGTGCCAGCTTTCCTGCAATTTACGACTATCCTGGTCCCAAACACTCACTCTCACAAGGTAGCTATCAGTGGCGGACTTAGGGGGCAGATGGGGGCAACTGCCCCCTTTACGATGAAAACTCAGCTTTGTTTGGTGCCCCTTTCTGGCAAGAACAGCGTCCCATATGCTGACTCAAATGCACTGTTTTTTAGTGTTTCGTTCTGAAAGTGAAGAAACATATAAACTACGGCGTCATTCAGTAGAAAAGCCAGAGAATTTTCTCGACTAATGTCCCAAAAAATTTCGTACGCCTTCGGCTACCCTGGGTACCAGCCAGAGCCTCAAAAAATAATAAAATAAAAGAAGAAAGAAAAATGATTCTTCAATGATTCCTCACTTTTCTATCTACTTTTACTTTTTTGATGCTATGGTACCAAGGGTAGCCTTCGGCACGCTCACTTTCAATTCTATTTTTGGTGCCCCCTCTCCAAATTGCCAAATTGCCTCCCCCCCCCCTCAACTTCGGGCTGCATCCGCGGTCGCTAGAAGAATACTGGACTTGCTGCAAGTCTCTTTGCTGTAGCAAATCCAATAGAATACTTAATTTTTACAACAAAAAAAGACGTTGAAAACAAGGTGGGCAAGGAAGGTATGCAAACATTCACACTTACTTCCAGATTGTTCATTTTGAAATTCCACTGCTCATGTGCCTGGCACTGTGCACATGGTTACTTTGAGCCTAAATTGATGAAAGTGCTTCATTCTCTTGTTTGTGTTCTCATTTGTCTTCGTTCTCCTTCTTCTTCAGTCTGCCTGCTGTCGTTGGATGTGGATATGTTGTTATTGCATGGTTTGAAAGTTTACCGCGCTTTGAAAGTTTGGCCTGAGAACCAACTCCCAGGACGACGTACCCTGTGTACTAGACTTATTCTGAGTCGTAGTATCGCTATTTGCCTGACTGATATACACCTGGGTACCAGAGTTTGAGCCCGGGGGGATACTTGACTAGGGAAGTGACGGGGGTGTGTAGCAAATCTTTCCAAATGTATTTCCACATGGTACTCTGTCACATAATTTTCTTGTCAATTGTAAAACCCTGCCGCATGATTTTTATGAGAAAAGGAAACCATGTTGCATAATTTTTACTTTAAAGGGACACCCTTGAGATCTATTGAGTGGCATATCCCATCAAGTCAAGAATGGGAGAACCCTCCCCCCCGAGCTTCAGGCTCTGGTACCCTAAGTAAGGACGACGCAGCCTTATCAAGTTGAGAGTTAATACGGTGTCTGATAGTCAATGAGTGCAGGTATGGGAATAATGACAGTGTTATTAAACGCAAAAAGCGCAGTTTACTGATATCTGGTTTTTTTCGAGGAATACCCATTTAAAAACCATTTCTGGCATGCATTATCATTATCAGAAGCGCCGAGAAGGGGGGCAAGGGGGGCAGCCTCCCCTCCAATGCTCTCCAGGGCCATTTTTCTAATTCTTCTAATTCCGATCGGGGGTAAGGCTGATATCTTGGCGATTATAATGTGTACGAGCACAGGATTCTACAATCTTGCCACTTCAATTGCATTTTCCCGCGATCTGTACGGCATTGACTCTAATTTTTTTCTCATGGTGAAGTCCCCAGGCTCCCGTTTTACGTACGCTCCAAGTTTGCTTATCTCATCAGCATAGCTTATGGAGGACGCAAGTCAAGATCTTTTTCACGAACGAGGAGAAAGAAGTTTGGTTGTTGCGTAGGTGGTGCTAGCCGAAA